>JAOUQW010000019.1:15177006-15187705 GCA_028565825.1 Olivaichthys viedmensis | reverse complement strand
TCTGTTCTATTTGGGCTCTCAGAGACCCCCGAATCCTATAAAACAAGATTTAAAATTCAAGAAAAAGAAAGTGCTTGCACACACATATCTGACGTTTGTTCAGAGCAAATGTTGGTATTGTTTTCTAAATGAGAGCAAATGATTTGTGTGAATGTGTGTGCGTGTTCTTGTCCAATATTGCCTAGAGGCGTACCATGCAATATGTTTGATGAGCTTTACGGAGCTCGTATAACATGTGGGAATTCAGTCTGAAAGCAATGATGGCTTTGTGCACAGAAATAGCATGTTTATTGCTTATAGCTGACGTTATATCATTTATCTGACACTGGTGCAATTTTAACATCATCAAGTCGATTCTGCCCTCATTTACTGGCCCGGAGCATATGGCACCTATTGCAGGTTGAAATAGATGCCTTTTGCCACTCAAACAAGAATCTTATTACCAGAGCCACTAGCTAATAGGTGCAAAAGTTCCAGGGGTGGTTAAGTCATTTTCTTTAAGTAGGTGAAAGCAGAGCGCTTAGCCACTTTACTGAGGCGAGTCATTAATATTCAGTCTGTGTGGTTCTCCTGATGAGTCCTTTCAGCTTTTCTTTCATGCTCTCTCCCCAGAAATGCAGCACATGGTCAGCGACAGCTGCAGAAGACAAGTAGCCATCAGCTGTGAACTCCCTAATGCAGCATGGTGCGCTCAGCTCCTGGGAATTACTGCGCACAGATGAGGACTCTCACCTCAATCCTCTCCTCATTACCTTTCGGAATGAAAATGCAGCAGCTGCAGTCAGTTCAGAATTCGTTGACCAGCCACACGCGAAATGCAGACAGAAGATCACCAGGGACACACACTTCTTCGCAATGGTAGAACATACTATTCTCCTGACTTAGTATGCCATTTAATTTATTGTTGGTGTTTTTGGACAGACTACAACACCATAGCTAGTCACCTCTATGACCTCAAAATGTTTTGATCATGAACATCACATCACAGTGAAACATATGTATGTGGTCTGCTAAGTTTATGACATAAACAAGTAAGAGTTAACGCCCAACAAAGTGTCATGTTATTAAAAAAATAACAGCCGAGGCGGAGGCAAAGAACACCACAACGCGAAGTGGAGTGCTGTTTCATCTGCCAAATTTGTTATTTTCTTATAACAGGACACTTACATGTTATCTCGCTTATATTGTCCCAGTACCACATGTTTGGTTTCTATGGTCACTCCTATGCACTGCTGCCTATAAATCATTACTTTCTGCATAATTAAAATTAAAATTATATAATTATATAATCAACATTGAGCGGCATGATATGCATCTGTTTTTTTCATTGTTGTTTGCAGGGAGCTCATGCTAAACAGATAGCTGACGAAAATTCAGTTTCGAGTGATGTTGAAATTTGATAGTGAAATAGACAGAGGTATTTTTGCCAGCCTGTTGTCCCCGTTTGCATCAGGATAGAAAGTGAAAACCTTTTCTCTCCAGGTTGAGGTTGATGTAGTGTGGATGCAGCGTCTCTAGCGCTAACTCAGCTGCCTTCCCTTCTCGCAAGTTTTATCTCTCCAAACAAATTAAAACTGATGTTAAAATCCAAAAAATGTTAAAACTTAAATTTTTCTTATTGTCATTTAGCGGAGTGCTCACGAAAGTAAGAGCTAAGCATGTAAGGATGTTACATTCCAACATAGTATCAGGCACATTTATTTAAAACTGTAATTACATTTTTGGATATGTTTAGAAGATCTATTTCTATTTAGGAGATCTATTTAATGCACACCTTCCAGCCAATCAGAAATTAGTATTTTTCATTGCCTCCTCCATACCACTGGAATTCTTGTTTATAGTATTCAGACTGGACGCAGCATGGCACTAGGGTACTTTTTGTCAGTATTTGATGAATACTTTTGGGAGCATTAGCTTTTCTGGCATACTATTTCTGGTTTAAACAGTGTGAGATATTAGAAAGGTGTTAGGAAGTTCCTATACCTTTAAATATAAGATATTGGGAATGTTTTCAGTCTTATATGTGAAGAGGGAAGGCTAAGGTTACCGATTTTTGTTTCTTTTGCCATAAAAAGTTAAAGCTAGCCTTAGTCTTTACTCTTTTTTTAAATTTTCTATTCGGACCTAACTTAAAATGTCCCTGAATGCAAATCGTTCTTTGGTGTGCGAGTCCCTGCAAAGCAAACTAAGTTAAACCCCAGAGTTGTTAGCTCTGGCCCAGGATCTTTAGGAGAAAAAAAAGCTCCCCTGATCCCCTAACTAAGGTCAGAAAATCAGGAAAAGTTAAGAGAGGAGTCCAGGCATCAGAACTCTGAAACTCTCTGGAAAGCTGTAGTGCAATAGTCTGAGTCTCTGTCAGCTCCACTACGAGACAAGAATCTGTCACAAGCTATTTAAGCTGCAAAAAAGGCCAGCCCAAGCTTTAATCTGCTTTGGGGTCTCACCAGCTCGTGGTAACTTCCAGCTACAGAGAAGCCAATCATCCAAAATGTCCATCAAATGCATTTGTTGTTCCTCTCGCGTCTCCTGAGAAATATAAGGGCAGCCGTCCGATTGTGGCCAGTCACAGTCAATTAAATATCGACTATGAAAGTGGCTTCGCAGTTCTGCCAGGGGGTTTTATTCAACAGATGAAAGACTACATAAATACAGACAGAATTTTACAGAATAGAAGCCACTTGTTCGGGAGAACAAAGCGCTATTAACGCAACAGGACAATGGGCATTTAGTTCCAGACAACTTAATGTGCTCAGTTTCTATTGGTGTTTAAATTGTAGCTGAACTGTGGTGAACTGAACTGTGGAATTACTGATTTATTTTCACAGAATAGCAAAGATTAGTATACAACCAATCTTAGTTGTGAAGAACCAGTGTCATGCACAGTTTGATGTTCTGCTTGTTCTAATTGAGCTGAACACTTTAGTCAGGTGTGTTAGAGTGGGAAAAACATGAAACTAAAAAGCCCCTTTTGTCTATATATCTTCCTGGTGTAAATGAAATGTAAGGTGTGGAATAGTTTTAACTCCCAATCCCCCCTTAAACCCAACTTTATTTCTTCAGCATGGCACTAAACCTCTAAGGAAAGGGAAATACACAGTGTGTTTTTTATTTATAAAGCTTTTAGGTAGATTACCAACTTGCCTTTACTTTTTACTTTCATGACAAGGTCTTAAGAGTAAGAGTATTTAACCCTAAATAAAACTTATGTAAACACAACTTTTTCAGCTTTTCAAGTGGAAGGATTAGCAAAGATCATTTAAATTAAAAGTATTTTCCTATTTAATATTAAATCTAAACTGTCAAGCTATAATTCTATAACCAATATGTTCTTGTTTTCTTAGATTTTCCCACATCTACTCTAAATGAATTTTCTGAACATTATAATGTGCAAATGAAGTGTATGCCTCTTAATTAATTAATTTAAAAGAAACAATCTCCATAAGATAAGATAATGACAAGATAAGACAAGACAAGATTCCTTTATTGTCCCAATCTCATGTACAATGACATTTCGTTTGGAGCAAACGTGTTGATTTATATATATACAGTATATAGTTTTATTAGTTGGTGTTCAGCACAATATATATTAGTTTTTTTAGCTGTTTTAAAGAAGGTAACAGTTCTGGGCAAGAAGCTGTTCCTCAGTCTGGTTGTGCGGGTGTACAGGGTTCTGTAACATTTTCCAGAGGGCAGGAGGGCGATGCTGTTGCCGGGATGGATCAGGTCTTTGGAGATGTAGTAGCTCTTCTGGTGCAGCAAGCGCTGTAGACTTCAAAAGTTGCAAGCTGTGATCCGGTGATTCGTTGTGCTGTTTTGATGATGTTCTGAAGTACTGTCTTGTTCTCTGTGGTGCAGCATGAGTACCACACTGTTATGCTGTATGTGAGTATGGACCCAATGGTACATCAGTAGAAGTTCACAAGGAGCTGTTGGGGAGGTGTGCTTTCTTTAGTCTCCTCAGGAAGTAGAGCCTCTGTTGTCCTTTTTTGACCAGCACGGTTGTGTTGATGGACCATGATAAGTCTTAAAACTGTTGATTGTCTCAACCTTTTTGCCATTTATGCTGATGGGGTGGTGCTCTCTGTCTCTTTGTTTTCTGAGGTCCAAGATCAGGTCTTTGATTTTCTTGGAGTTGAGGGCCAGGTTGTTGTCATAACTCCATTTCTCCAGATTCTGGACTTCCTCTCTGTAGGCTGACTCACTGTTATTTGAAATCAGTCCTATGACGGTTGTATCATCTGCAAACTTAATGATGCTTTTGGACTTGTGGATGGGTTAGCAGTTGTGTGTGAAGAGTGAGTAAAATAGGGGGCTTAGCACACAGCCTTGCAGTCTGTTGGGTAAAAAGTCCAGAATCCAGTTGCACAGATGCCCAGGTTGTGAAGTTTGGAAGCTAGCTTGCTGTGGGGGATCGTGTTGAAAGCGGAGCTACAGTATAATCGATGAATAGCATTCTGACATGTGTTGCGCAGCTCGAGTTGTGACAGGGAAATGTGCAGGGCCAGTGAAATAGTATCCTCAGTTGACCTATATGCCCTGTAGGCAAACTGCTGTTGCTCCAGGGTGGAGGGGATATGGCTTTTATTCGGGTTAGGACAAGTCTCTCAGGGCACTTCATAATGATGGGGGTCAGTGCCACTGGACGATAATCATTCAGGGACTTGACAGCTGTTAGTTTTGGCATTGGAATGATAGTCGCTGTCTTGAGGCAGGTGGGAACAGTTGCCTGTGCCAGTGAGATGTTGAAAAGGTTGGTGAAAATTTCTGTCAGCTGTTCAGCACAGTACTTCAGCACACGTCCAGGAACCCTGTCTGATCCTGTAGCTTTGTTTGGGTTAATGTGCCCTAAAGCCTGTCTCACTTCTTGGGTGTTCAGCACAAGTGATTGTGTCCCCGCTTCCAATGTTAGCTTAGTAATGGGTTCGCTATAATCTCTGTTGAATCATGAAAATAAGTGTTTCAGTTCGTCTGGGAGAGATGCATTGTTTGTGGTGGGGAAGGTGTTACCTTTGTAATCTGTGAGGGACTTGATGCTTTGCCACATTCTGCGACTACCTGAGATTACCTGTTGAAGGATTGAACAAATAAAGTCATTATTTACAAGCCTGTGATCATATATTGTTGAATGAATTCATCATGGTACATGAACAAATCACTTCAAAAAATATTTAATATTTGTCATTTTTATGGATATTTGTTTAGTTGTATTTTATGTGTATTGTTTACAAACTAGTAACTTATAACTAACAGTACATTTAAGGAGTGAGAAACCATGCTGTGGTCATCAAGGCATGACAAATGGGGGAAGAGTATTAATCCGTTATGTCCTATCACGTCAATAATAATACATAATTATACTTCACACCGTGTTTACACAAAATCTACAATTTTTTTTTTTTGCAATTTCACCACGGTGGCACAGGACTGGGGTTTTAGTGTGGATATAGATTTTTTGGCAAGTTTACGATTTCCCAAGCTGAACCCTTTTGCCTCAGACGTCCTTTCCCACTGCCAGTAGAAATTCAACCAAAAACACATTTCACTTTGCATTTTACAGATCCAAGGTTACAGTACCATTTGTAAGTGTTGTTTCATAAATCAGTGGATAATGTAATTGCCTGAGATCAAGCTATGGAGACTATTAATTTGCTGCAGTCCTCTAGAGGCACTTAAGGTGGCATTATGAACACTTGAAAAGCATTATCTCAGTCAGTTGACTTCCTGCAGCTCCCATTTCAGCAGTATGGGGGAATAAGTAATGAACCATGTTCTTTGCAGCAGGCTTTTTACTCTTTCATTGTCTAAAAAAGAAGACTAATGTGTTTCTCTCATGTTATAAAATCCACTGAAACCTAAAATGTGGCTCAAAGCTTAAATCTTATTCATAGTAAATGTGTTTTGCACTTGCTCTTGCGAGTAAACCCAAATATACACCGGCCGCATAAGCATTGCGTCTGTGTCACGACTGTCTGTTCGACCGTCTGTTCAATCCACTCACTCCCGGCGCGATAGTGCACTTCATTTTTATTAGGAAATCTATGCCCAAATGTACAACAGTGTCAATAAAACATGGGGTATGGGGACAGCCGAAGTTGGGTCAGCTGTATTTACAACGTAGCTCAATAAAAACTTTTATTTTTTCTGGTTATCCATGAATATCACTACTGTACAAACACTTTGTTATGCAACTACAGGCTGGACAATTAAGTCATCGTTGTAGATCATGATTTTAAATCAAGTTCACAGCGTATGGAAAGTGGGATTGTGTGATTTCAATGGATTTCTATTGAGATTACGCTTCACAAAAAAAATTGAGACGACGCGTAAAGAACAAGGATAGCTTGACGCGCGGGCTAGAGTGTGACGCGACATTGGATTGAGGGTGATGCTGGTGTGGATTGAAATGCTTGCTAATAAGCAAACATTTTAGCAACGTTTAAAAATGCTTTCGAAACATGTCTGGTGTGAATTGGCCTTAAGACACAGTGTTTTCAATGTCAGGTTAAAATATAATTACTGTGGCTACATGCAGTGATTTCACTTTATATTTCTCTGCTTTTTGGGAGTGGTGTATTTCAGAAAGTCTGGGTATAGTGCTGTAAGGCTTCTAACATCAGACTTTTGGATCAGGGTTAGCAGGGTTAGCATGTTGTTAATTTTGCTGTGAAGTTAGCAAACATCTCATGAAGCCATAAGTCCATTTCGGCTGACATATGATATGGCCATTGCTACAACTGTTCACCCACTGCTAAATTAGGACTAAACATTAAACAAGCACTTTTCAGACAATCATTTATATCAATTAGTCTATCAAGTGCTAGGCTCTTAGCCTCCAGAAGGGTAATGTGCCCTTGGTTGGTACTTTGTCTTGCATACTGCTTCTTGGTGTCATTACATGCTTAGTCATTTCCTTTCCTGCCCTTTTTCATCAGCCTCCTTCAAAATTCCCCTGCGATTCAGTGAAGTGACAGCGTTCTCTGAACAGATGGAGAGGAAGAATATCAGACTGGCTCTGGGAGAAGATTAGCGTTCTCCCCACTCTCTCCCCTGATCCCTCTACTCATTTTCATCAGGGAGAAAACACAAAAGACTGCAGTCCTTACATTTTCTGGCTGGAAACAAGATTATGAATGTCAGTAACAGGAGATAGAGAACAACACAGTAACATTTTCAAAGTGTGGGACATTTTCCTTATTCTAATGTATGTGAATGTAACATTTGAGTACTTTTGAACAGTTAAGACAAAGCACACAAGGACACTGAATAACTGAAGAAAATAGAGGTCATAGGAGGTAGCGAGATCAATTGCCCCAAATAGTGTACTGAATATTGTGAAAGTGTGAAGAAGCATGAAGTTTTGAGGTCCACAGTTTTGGAATGGTGCTCTCCACCTTTTGTACAATGTTTGAGCTTGAATTATTTCCATTGTGGATCCACATTATTGAGCTAATAGCTATACATAATTTTGTTCTTAATTATATCTTCTACTTTATCCTGTCCCAGATTGCAGTGAATCCAGAGCCTATCCCAGCAACACTGGGTGCACGGTGGATATACAACCTGGACAGGATGGCAGTCCATCGCAAGGTATCACACACTGACTCACTTATGGGAAGAAACCAGAATACCTGAAGGACACCCATACAGACACGGGGAGAACATCAGAGCTCAGGATCCAACCCATGACGCTGGATCTCTGAAATCCCAGCACCACCATCCCACTCTTGCGTGAAAATATTGACAGCATTTCTTAAAATAGTTGCTTGCAGGTTGTCAAAAGCTAAACAGTGAATCCTAATACTAATTTAATGTTATGCTAATTTAAGGATTTTATTTATGTGGCGGGGGATCCACCTTGAGCCTCAATGATGTCACAGGATTGGGTTTAGAGTTGCAGAGGTTTTGTATAATACCCCGCATTTATTTCAAATGTTTTTCATCCAAAGCTGTGTCTTTATTGGTCCATACACCCAGGAAAATGATACCAATGCATTCAAATGTGTTCATAAACTTTAAATGATGGTATACAGTTCCAGCTAAAGCTCTTTCACCTCTGGCCACTTTAATCCAGAGACCCTGGCGGACCTCACGGCTACTGAAACCACTTGGTCAATCATAAACGCGATGGTATCCTAATGAGGAGTTTTTCCCAGAGGGCTCCACCACTCGCTTGGTGAGGAACAAAGTGGAAATTTGTCAGTTCAAGAATAAATCTCCAGAAAATCAATGACTGGTAGCAGCAGACAGTTGATGTAACCATATAATCACTCTATTTTTTCCCCATTATTTATTCATGCTCTCTGGTGATGAGGGGGTTAAAATAAAAGTTTGTTGAGACCTTTCTTTAAGCTTTTACACTCAGTTCGTCCGAATCTTAAAGAGAGAGTCAACGTTTCATTGCCTGCGGCAAAGACTGTTCATTGATGGCGGATGCCATAGTTGCCCCTGGCAATGACGGGCATGATCTCCATGAGCAAAACAGTCGCTCGCCAAAACAAAGAAAAAAAATCCAGAGCATAAGTTTAATTAAAACACTACTAATTCACCCACATCTCTTCTGCATAGGATTTTCTTTATCTTAACAGCAAACATTGTTTTTTTTTCAGGATCATGATCTTTTGTGACTTCAGCAGGCCTGCAGTGGAAGTGAAGTGATGGTGTGGAGGTGATTTAGCGAGGATGCAGATGTCTTGTTCACTGGACATAATTTCCTTTTCACTGATCAGTGAACTGGGGGAAGAGCGAGTGAGTGCCGCTTCTCAATCTTCTACAAAGGTGGGCTTCACTTATCTCCACTCTGCGGCGACATTGTGAAGGCCATGTGGCTCATTGGTGGTCATAAAGCCCCAGACACCACTTAGATATTCATCAGAGGCCATGAGCACAGGCAAGATGAAACACAGTAATTTGAGCTGCTCATCTGTCTGAAGCTAAAACAAAAGAGTCTCTCAGAGCTCACTGACACAAGATGGCTTCTCTTGTCATAACCAAGAAGATATTATTCCGCTGAGGAGATGGCTTTGAAGATATTATTCTGCTGAGGAGATGGCTTTGAAGATATTATTCCGCTGAGGAGATGGCTTTGCAGATAGAAAGAGAGATGAATAGTGCGAGGCTTTTGGAAGGATAAATAAGAAGTGATGAGATTACTTAGTGCTATTTAAATGGTCTGTAGTCCTGATGGAGCAGATGCAAGTTTGTTAGCAGTGATTCTACTTGTGGTGGTTGTGGAAACTCAGGCCATATATTGTACTAAAAACCACAAGTGAAAGTAACTCTTTAAATCCTATTGATTATTGTTGTCATACCTAGTGTTTCTGTTTTCTATACTGCATCCTGCTTATGGCCAGGCAGGTCATGGTCATACAGCAGCATTTTAACAGCCCTTGCTCATAAGAACATAAATGTGTCCCAATGTGGCAGGCTTACTTAAAACTGTAATGACAGCCCCAGAGTGGAAAAGGCTGCAGTTGATTTCTTGCATAGCCGGTGACCTCTGCACACCTCTGCGTGAATACACAGGGTTTGGGGGAACACAGGGTGACTAAGAGACTCAATTAATCATGCTCTAACTGCAGCTTTGCAGCTATCACTTGGGAAAATAAACAGAAAAACAGCAGATGACAACCTTGGGCTTTAAAAGTGCCAGGGCATAAATCTCCCAGGGTGCTCATGGAGTCACTAACAATCACAGCTCTGTTGCATCCTGCTCAGTCATAAGACCTGAAAGCAGGGGTCAGAGGAACAAAAAGGGTCAACTCTTCCAACTCAACAGGTCAAGAGATCCATGACATTTTTTGGAAGACAACATTAGAAATGCCTGAAAGGTTATCAAAAGTCAGCTACTTCTTTTCACTTCTTTTCATATACATTACACAGTAAAATGCAGAATTATTTGCACCCTTCAGAATTGGCAAAAATTATTGTATAAAATTATAAAATTTCACATTAAAAAATTTGTAGTAAAATAACTGGAGAAACTACTTACCTTTCTCCATGGAAATAATCGCTCATATACTATTTTTAAAATAATAGTATTTGGGGTAACATGACTTCAAATTGCTTTCAGTCTTCAGGGAATTCGTTTTATTGCCTTTGATAACATCCTCTTTCCCTGGGTTATAAATATGAGATTGCACATATGCAAAATCCATCACCATGGGTAAAGCCAAAGAGCCTTCAACACAAAAGAGACAGATTGCTGTTGACCTTCAAGTTAGGTAATGGATATAATGGATATAAAAATCATATCCATCCAAAGTGTTAAAAATAAATTTAAGCACAATCAGGGTCAGAATAAAAAGAACTGTTTTCCAGCTAGTGGTCCAGGGTCGCTTGTGAAGATTGATGGCATCATGACTGCCAGGATATTTTACCCCAAAATTTGGTTGCCTCTGCCCAGAGGTTAAGTTTTGGCCATAGATGGATACTTAATATGTTACTTTCTTTAATTACTTCTTTAAAAAAAAAATCTGTAACATTTCATTTTTTTGGAATATGTATGTTTGGAAATCTAAAAATTGCTCTTTTGTAATGACACACTATTGCAGAAGACATAAAATATACACATAAGATAAAATTTATATAAAAAATGTGGGCACCTAAGACTTTTGCACTGTACTGTATACACTCACTGAGCACTTTATTAGGAATACTATACTAATACTGGGTAGGGCCTCCCTTTGTAGCCCATCCGCCT
>JAOUQW010000019.1:15148832-15159525 GCA_028565825.1 Olivaichthys viedmensis | reverse complement strand
GACAACGAAACAAAAACACAAGCGCGTGGCGGCCGTCGCCATGGCGACCGCCACGCTATATCCCGCGCTCAGCCGCGCGTGACAACAACTCATTACTAATGACTGAAGTGTTACTGTGCTGTTATTTAAAAGTTAATTATTTAATAACACTTTTGAAAGTAAATTAATGGAGAATATTTGTTGCTCATTGCTACATTACAATATGTACCTTTGTAGGTTATTGGCTAAATAAAAACAACAACACAATGACCCTGTGACGCCTCTGAGGAGACCTGTTTGTGTGAGCAATAATAAATGATAAAGACATTTATATTTTAGACACTGAAGTGCTGGAATAGGCCACGGTACATCAGTTAGTTGATCTCCAGGAGGAAGGTAAGACTCAGCAGTTGGGAATTAATGTTGATGTGATCAGTAATTATTATAAAAGAGCCATAGTTAGCTAGTAATTCTGCAGGAGAAATGTAAAACTCAGTAGTTCCTGCTTAGTTAATAGTGAACTACTCCAATCATTACTTACTGAGTAATTAACCAGTATTCCTTGGTAGTTAATAGTAGTAACTTAAGTGTTCATGAAGCACTATTCATTCGTTAGTTCTTGCATAGTTACCTATTAATTATGGAACAGTATTGTTAATTGTTACCAAAAATGTATTCACTCAATATGTGTAAGGTGAATTGACACTGCAATGTGTTATACAACTAAAGGTACAAGTAATTTGTTTACTTTAATTTGTACCCCAGTACCAACACTGCTAGTTGAACTGAGGTGACCAAAACATTGTCGAAATTAACCTTTGACACCTCAAGTTCATTCTGTTGTTTATCCATATGACTGTTTTTGTCTTGACCATGTCATGTACTAACAACCAACACAGCAACAGCGTGAACTCCTGATCAATAGAAGCATGAATTATTTGTGGTCACCAAGCTTCCATTCATTGATGTCTATACTCTAGAGCCTAGATGAAAGGACTTTACAAGAATCACAAACAATGAGCAATAAACTCCAAAGAGCACAAGGTCAGGTTTAGGTTTGTTTTAATTTATAGAAAATAAGTGCTACCTTGACCAAATTCTTTAACACTCTCATAACATGGACGATGATTTATTTTACCTCTTGCAAGTCTTGTCACATTTGGAGATTATCGCTTATCACAAAAAAGCTAAAAACAAATTAGACTTAGCTAAGTTAGAAAGAAGCTAATCTCCAGATCAATATTAATAAAGTTACTCTCTTCAAGCAATTTGGGGAAAAAATTGAACCTTTCTTTAAAACTTCCCCAGAGCCTCGAGTGCTAATTACTCTGAGACCTCTATATTAAGATAACACCCCCTTTGACACACACCTATATTCCTAAGGTCTCAGTGATGGTCCATTGCCTTTGCATATGTCTTCCTGTATGGTCCCACAATGAAAGTGCCAACCTGATGGATTTGCTAGTGAACTTTCAGTTCCCATACAGTGTAACTCACTCTTTTTTTATTCAACTTCCCTGAGTGCCTGCCATGTCAAACCCAAAAACTATTATATTTGTTATAATTCATTATTACTTCAGTGACAAAGGTTCTGCTCTGAAGGTGACTTCATTACATTATAGGTTATTGTCTCATATATCATACCTATGGGACCAGAAAGTTTGAGCTCTGCTTGGTGCTCGACTGTAAAAATGGACTGATTTCTATCAAAAGGTAATTCAATTAGGCTACTGGTTATGGGTAAAACAAGTAAGGAAAGGGTGAGTGCCAAGCGGTGATGAGAGAGGATGGGTTGGTCATTCTAATAATGAGATAAGGGTTGAAATAATGAGTTGTGGTTTAGTTTAGCTTTGTTTTTACGATGTCAAAGTTAAGGATTTTCAATAAAACAATAATTACTTGAATGGAACAATTACATATGGAGGGGGATATGTATGGGGAAGGATGTACAGTAGGGTGCAAAAGTTTGCATACCCTTTAGGACAAAATGAAGAAGACAAAGACATTTTATTTATAGTGTAAGGAATTATAACATCTGCCCGAAAAGAAGGATTATAATACACAAGCAAGCTAAATAAGCTGCAACACCAAATGGGCCAATCATCATAGCTACAAAGAAATGTCCCTGCAGAATAGGAACAGGAGTAGAGAAGAAATTGGACCACCTCAGTCAAAAAGGGTACCAAATGTTAGCATATGGGTGATAATTCCTGCTTAAGAGTGTATATATTGTAAAGGTTTTGGATGCTTGGGGTTCAGTCTGACTTTGTTGATTCCAAGGTACTTTTCACATGTGCTTTGTTACTGCTTTTACTGGAATAAAGACTTTGACTTTTTCATTGTAGCAATCCTTCTTTCCTTACAATAGCAGTGTTAGTGTGTAAGACATTTAGGGCATGATGTACTAAGCTTTTTAAGCCCGTTTGCAATTAGGCCACATACTGCGAAAAACAGCGTGTTATGTACGAAAGTAAACACAAAGCACTTTTCTCCCCCTCATACATATGCATTTGAGGGACGATCGTGCACGCAAGAGGGAAGTCAGCGCAAAAAAAGCGTGGAGAAATGGGAAGTGCGTCCGATTACATATTCGGTTCAGTGTAGGCTAGGCTACTAAACTTTGGCCAATTAGCGGTGGCCAGTTTTGTCCGCCTCCTAAAACCTAAAGCCTCATGGAATTTATTGTGAATTCCTCCCAAATTATAGTCAATATATTTTTGATGGTTATGTTTCATATGTTTTTGTGAATGTTTATATGTATAGTTTGTAATACGTTCATTACTGTTGAGTTTCTGCTTCGCGATTGCAACGTCCCGCACTAATTTGTCCCTCGTGCTTATTGTAGTCTGGCAAACTCCAATACAGATTTTGCTCGAAGGTAAGGCACAAAGATGAGCACCAGAAATGTTTTTACAAATTTCCTCTGGGAGGACAATAAAGAACCCAACCTAACAACCAAAATGACATCAGGAAAGTACAATTCACAATCAAATAATTATCAGGTGTGGAAAAAATACAACAGCAACAATATAACCAAAAAATAAAGCAGAAATTCAAGGTCTACTCTTCAATTCATACACCATAATTCTGAAATATTTTGCACTAGTAGAACAAAACCTTACCCAATTCTGAAAGGCTTAAAACCAGCAAAACAAATCTTTATATTTAACTGACTGTGTTTGTGTTTACTGTGTTCTGTTTGTGCACTGTTTGTCTGTGTATCTTTCACAAAGAAAAGCTGTGAATAAGCCGACTGACAATAAAAGGTCAGAGAGAGAAGCAGACCTGGCTCACTGCTGCCCAACTCCCGGCTCTCCTGAGCTCTCATTATCCCTGCTCCATCCCTGCTGCCTCACCTGCTCCCCACCTCTCCTGCCTTCTGCTACAGTGCTGGATCAAATTGGTGAGCAATGGGAACCAAGAGTGGGAACAGCTGGCTAGCATCAAAGTCACAAGACCTGGTGAAGAATGGATCCACAATCTGTAGAGGCAGCACTTTCTCTCCTCACCAAGTGGCGGGCTTGTTAGAAAAACAATCCAGAAGTCAGATGAAGACATTGAGTCATAAATTGCAGGTATTAAACAGGTCACCAGAATGATTACTCAAAAGTTTCATACATTTTCTTCATGCGGTAAAGAGCAGTAAAGCTCATCTTATCCAGAACCAGCAGTGCTTTCTCAGAATTGTAGAGTGTGTCTTTTCGGTAGATCAAAATACAGCAACTACCCTCTTATTTTATTGTCAGTGGCCAAATGTGATTGATATGAAGAAGAAAAATAAAATAAAAAGTTAACTGCAACTCAGCCAAAACATGGTGAGTAGTTTTTGTGACAAATAACTCAATAAAGTGAAAAAGACATTTCATAACATTGTCTGTAGTGAAATATGTCTGGGTCTATGTATAAAGACAGTAGCTGTGTTTGGTTCTTATCATTCTACTTCTGTTTTGAACAACAACACACAAATCTTTTACCACATAATTCTGTCCTTTGCTCATGCCATTATCGGGATGTAACTGATTTAACCTAATGAAGTGAAAATGCAATTAATTTCCTGAACTCTTGTATCTGTGAGTAGAGAATTTACACTTGAGTTCCTGGAGACATTATTGTTGCAGGGTTGGGTGGGCGGCCGATTTCAGTGACAGTGGCCTTTTAATGTAGCCTGCCAGCAATTATGATGAATTACAGTAATTAAATGTTACCAAAGAAAGCATGGTTTAATTGATGGGGATGCTTGCAAAAGGTACGAAGATCTCTGTTATATTTATGCAGGTGAACATTGTTATCTTCTTGCCTTGTTATTGTCTTAGTCGTTGTTATTCCCGTCAAAGTAAGAAAGAAAACAAAGGATGTCTTCTGCTTTGTGACCATTTTAACATGAGATAATGGGTCTGAAAAATTATGCATAGTGCAGGAGAATGTCAAAGCTGGAGGAGCACCTGCGAGGAGATGGTGATGGTGTTCTGTCAGCATTATTTTATTGCTTCTGGAGGACATTGCTAATCCTCTCTGCTATTACAGATTCTCGCAAGCCTTACCATTGGGTACCTTTGGCTGGGTTCCATTTGGGTAAACGCTGCAATGTTGTGATATTATATTAATTCCTCTATCACATTTCACTGAGGGCATTACAGCGGGTACAAGATGCTTCCTGACGGCTTTTTCTCTGTGTTAGGCCAGTCAGGGAATAAACAGGAAGAGAGGGGTTAAAAAGACAGGATGAAGGCAGAGTCAGTGCAGAAGGGCTGAATATGTTTGGGCCCTTGGCGAAGGGCTGACAATTTTCCACATTAATTGGCCAGGCTCATCCCCAGTGTCTCTCTCAGAAGTGTGATATAGCAGCCTGGAAATACCTGTTCGACCACACTGAATCCCCTCCAGATCTTACAATGTGCCACAGCAGGTCTTGGTGACTTAGTATGTATATGTTGCACATATGTGAGGGCTTACATCAAGGGTCACCATTATGCAGCTCCGCTGTTGAAATGCTATGGATCAGGATTGGCGCGGTGGGGAGTATTTGCTGATAAACCCAGAAAATTAGAAATATATATGGAGGAAGAATGAGGCACGGTGGTGTTTTCAGGAGTTTAAGTCATTGCTAAGATGATACAGTTCAAAAGAGAACCTTTTTTTCTGAATGAAATTTTGATTTGCCACTTTTTGAAGCGCCTGTCAATTTCCAATATTAAAACTCGACTTTGCTAAAGACAGCACACACATGAACTGTTCTACACTTTCCTACAACTTTCCTAATTGCTTTCTTGAGGACCACCAGCAACATGAGGGCACAAGGCACAGCTGGGATTTCAAGCTGACATTTTTCCAGATGAGTCACACAAGGACTCATGAGCTTATTAGTAATCCAGACGTTATGTTGAGTCTTATGAACCATCATCAGACTTTAATGTACTGTAGATCATTTATGGCATAGAAGTATATATCCCAGTTGTGAGGTTTTCTTATTCTCTGGAAGGAGTGCCATATGAGCCTCTTGGGAATCATGAGCTCATAAACTTATTGCGTAATCTAAAGATTTTCTTTTAGATCATTAAGAAACTCTCCATGAGTGCAAGTTTCACATTTTCCAGTTTAGTCTGTCCATCTACCAATATTCCATATTCCTAACCTTTCCCCTAGGCTTTTTGTTTGCCTTTGTCATTCAGAAACCCACAACCTTCACAAAAACAAACAAAAATAAGCCGCATCTGACACCCTCCCCCAACCATTCAAGCCAACAAAAATGATGGCCCTTTTCTTTTAGTGTGACATCCAGCTCAACAGCCGACCCGCAAGGTTATCCAGGGGGCAGGGAGCCGTGGCTTCCGACCGCACGTTTACAATGAGAGAGGAACTGTGAGGAATGGCCCTGCCTTGATGGAGCCAGCATGGCGGCAGACGTGAAGGGTGTCCTAGTGCCCCTGTCAGTTACTGCAGACAATCAATCAATATCTGAAGGCCAGAATGGATCTTAGAGAGTGGGCCTTGTTTTGGGTGGAGGACAGGCAGGTGAATGAGGATCCTACTGTCCATTTCTTGGTGCAGATGGGAGCATGCTCCTCCTTCAGCCTCAACCCTCAACATTCATCACTGGCTTGGTGGCCTCATCAACATCCTGGGGAATTACAGATGGGCCTGTCAGAAGCAGAGCCACCTCCCTTCTCCTTCTCTTTCAGGCAGAGAGACATGTAATGACACCTGCATCACCACCACATCCTCCTCTATCACCTTCTTCATCTTCCATAGCAACCCACTAATTTTCCTGGCTAATAAGTGACAGGCACAGAGAGAGTGACGGATGGATTTGGAGTGACAATACTGCATGATTAACAAACTGCCCTTTTGATGGGAGCTTTGCTGAATGAATTTAGCTAGGGGAGGCTGATGCTGACAGATTTGACAACATAATACATATAAATATGTGGAGAAAAAGGTAGTGTGGTGACATCCTTATACTCAGTCTGTTGCGTATTGAACCCTGTATTTGGTTGTGTGTGAGCTCAACCAAATACAGGGTATACGGTAGCTTGTTGATTAAACACAGCAACACACCACATTTACTGAAATGTCATTGAAGCATTGAATGTTATTACTTATTTTTATGGGTTATGGTTATTGATTTCCGTGTTCCTGTGGTACAACACGGGTTTCATGTTTTAGCTTGCTTGCAGTACGGTTGCTGATCCTCATGGCACATAAATTTATCAGGACTGTGTGGCAAAAGCTATGTATACCGCACGTGCTAGTGGTGTTTATTGCTTTATGTATGTCTTTTGAGTAATATTACAGGGCTTCATGGATATCATGAGCTTTCTGACAGGTAGATTTTTACATTATTTTAGACATAAATAATTAAAACTTTCATTTTAGATATAAATTACAAATGAAACATAGATTTGTAAATCTTTCATAATTCATAAAAATATAGATTTGAACTTTGTTTTTTACTTTGTGTTTACTGACCTCTTTATTCTTCCCCACTTGGTACTTCTATCCTCAATATAATACTTCAGTAAAAGTATAACACTATGGGTTCCCAAACTAGGAATTCTGTGATAAAGAGATAAAGCCCAAGTAAAACTCAAATTTTGCTGATCACTATGCAAAACGTGAGCGCATGCACAGCTTCCCAGTGCCATAACTACAGGATGCAGGCAAGAATAGCTGTAGCTGACAGCTCTATTGTCTGTAAATCAAATAAACTTTCCTCCAACATCTGGACAGACATGCAAATTCTGCTATCAATATTCCTCACAGTGCTCCATGGGTACTGCTTGTTCTTGCAACGTACTCAATATTTTATATGAAAAAAATATTTCTTGTTTACCTTGTCCCTTTTAGGCAGCCAAAAGCTAAATCATAGCTGTGGAATTGTTTGATTTACTTGAAGTCATGAATGGCAATTCTGAGTTGAGTTTTTTCCAGTTGCCCTCTTGGTGTATGAGACACCACTGTGAAATTATCTTACCCTTCTCCTAGATGATAAATTACAGTCTGCTGAAGAAACGACCCTACTACCCACACATACAGTACCATCCATAAGCATTCGGATGAAACAATTGTTTGTTTTGGCTGTATGTGTGGACCAAAAGTAATCGGATGATTGGCTGCCCAATCATTTTTTGGCCAGTGGGGTGTTGTTGCATCATTAGTTCTTGCACAAGAGTGACCTAAAAGGTCAAGGGTGGATTCTCGATGTGGTTTGTGCATCATGGGTCTGTTACCGTTGTCACTCAATCTGAGAATCAAAGAAGTGTCAATGTTAGTAAAGCAGGCCATCATAAAGCTGAAAAGTCAGAAATCAATCAAACTTATAGCCAAAATGACAGAAACAACCCACATTATTAAGAAGCAAGGATGCACTGGTGATCTTACAAATACTTTCCAGGATTTATATAGAAAATACAGTACAGTGAAATTTGATTCTTCGCATATCGGTAAGCTGGGGTCAGAGCCAAGGGGCAGCTATGATACAGCGCCCCTGGAGCAGGGAGGGTTAAGGGCCTTGCTCAAGGGACCAACAGTGGCAGCTTGGCGGAACTGAGGTTTGAACCCACGACCTTCTGATCAGTAGTCCAGTGCCCTAACCACTGAGCCACCACTGCCCATATATTTATAGATAGCTTTATAGAAGTATAGAGTTCTGAGATATAGACTTATAGACAGATGATATGAAGATTAACCTGTACAAGACTGATTCAAACAGGACACTATGGAGATAAAAGGGAAAGGAAATCATCTGTAAAACAAGGTGGCTTGGGCATGTGGGGTTGCTAGTGGAACTGGTTCACTTGTTTTTATTGGTGATGTGACTGCAGATGGCAGCAGCAGTAAATTCTTTATTGCCCAGATCCAACCAAAACTCACTGGACAGAGCTTGACCTTTTTTTCACAGGGCCAAGTCAACCACCTGACCTGAATCTCATGAAGCATGCATTTCACTCACTGAAGACAAGTCTGAAGGCAAAAATCCCTTGTCACGGGGTAGCAGCATATAACACATTTATTAGAACACAAACTTACACAGACCATACACACGCGACATGACACTTACGAAACATATTGTGCGCATAGTGGCCGTTGCCGTGGCAACTGCGTGACACCCCTGAAACAAGCAATAACGGAAAATGTCTGCATTACAGGTCTGGGAAAATAACAGCAAGGAAGTTACTTAGCGTTTGGTGATACCAACAGGTCGCAGATTTCTAATTGCAGATGTCACTATTATTTAAAAAGTATTTATTTAGATGTTTTTTAGACTATATGGACTTCAAGCAACACTGAGAAAATGGCAAATCTGTATCTAGTGCGGTTTCTTTGTAACAAAAATTCTTGCCATTTTTACATGCCATTCAAAATCACAGATTTAGGTAAGACTTAAGTAATCACTGGGATTGGCCCATGACTGAAATTAACATTTAGCGTAGGCAAGACACAGGCTACGTCGCAAACCGCATATTATCCTTCTGAATAGCAGGCTCCACTATATAAAGTAACAACTGATGGCATAGTATTTAGCACAGTAGTATGTCATTTGGTACATACCCACAGCTTTCTAGTGTGCTAACACTTGCTAGCAGTAAAAATGACAAGTGAAAAGTACCTGGAGAAATGTACCATATCTACTGCAAAGCGGCAAATAAATCCTTTCATTTGTTCTGCAAACACAAAACTCTTCATAACTGGGGGGAAAATCAGTTTTCAGCGATTGTCCAATTGCTTTCCTAACTCCTTATGCTCACAGCACAGTGCATTTCTCTCAGAACTTTTTGAATTGAGAACACAGGCTAGTAGGATTTTAAGGATGGATTTAGCTTGTAGTTTCATTGACATTAAAAAATAAACAAGCATAATCCTGCTCAGGTTTAAAACAAGCACTGACATTGAATAAGACGTCTGCTTGTACTAACTTCTCCCTTTGTTGATCATGCTATTAGGTAGCTAGTTAACCGGTGTAAACTAACTTTACCTCACTGATTCCTGAGTCCTACAATTTAGTCGGCTACTGTTGATAAACTGTAGTATAAACTCACCACTCTTAAACATCTTGTCACCCTCACAATTAAATATTTTGTGTGTCATAAACATTAATGACATTAATGGGTGGTCTCAGTGGAAATGGACTGAGCTTGAGAGGCGGAGAAAGTTACTCTACAACAATAAAACACATAGGCATAATTTTCAGAGTTAAAATCACTTGAGATGTGTTTTATAGACACTCAACACTCAGGAACATAATAAGATATAGCACCTTTAAGTTTATGTTAATTTGTCCAATTACATTTCGTCCCCTAAAATGGAAAGCCTATGTAAAAAGAACTTGCAGCCATAGGCCAATTACAATGTAATCTTAGTGGGGTGAGTTGTAGTATGCTGCCTGGCTAAATTATGTAGGTTAACACAAGCTATCATTTCCTGGAGAGCTTACCTACTCCACATAGTGTACGAATGTACTATAGGTGTTGGTAAGAAAAGAAAATAACATTAACGTTTAAGTCACTTCATTACTTTATACATTAAACAAGCACAAAATTAGTTAATTAAAAGGCAATAGACATGATAAGGAACATGTCTCGCAAGCTAAATGTTGTTAACAGGTAGATTGCTAATTAACGTATCTAGCTAAATTATGCACATAGACATGCATAATATCTCTGGATGAGGGAAAGCAAATAAAAGATCGGCCTGGTATGTTTTGTTAACCTTTTGCTACTTAATGACTTAGCTTATTGTCGACGCTTTGTCGGGGTGCGATGGACGGACACACTTGCATAGCCGCTGAATAACATCTTTATTTACACTCACATCAAACATCGAACGGAAATCAGGCAACTCACTGAACACGGACATGACATCAACAAAGTTAAACATTAACATTTACTGACACAGGACACCGAAACACATGGGATTTAAATACTCTCACTAACGATGGGAAACAAACAGGAAACAGGTGGAAACATTCAACGGGACAAGACAGGGCAGAATTAGACACACACCAATACATGTCCAATGGCTTGGAGGCCATGACACTTATAACCAAATTATTTACCCTCCATCCATCGTTGGCAGTGGTGGCTCAGTGGTTAGGGCACTGGACTACTGATCAGAAGATCATGGGTTCAAACCTCAGGTCTGCCACAAGCTGCCACTGTTGGGCCCTTGAGCAAGGCCCTTAACCCTCCCTGCTCCAGGGGCGCTGTATCATGGCTGA
>JAOUQW010000019.1:15130664-15143775 GCA_028565825.1 Olivaichthys viedmensis | reverse complement strand
GATCAGAAGGTCGTGGGTTCAAACCTCAGCTCCACCAAGCTGCCACTGTTGGGCCCTTGAGCAAGGCCCTTAACCCTACCTGCTCCAGGGGTGCTGTATCATGGCTAACCCTGTGCTCTGACCCCAGCTTACCAACATGCTGGCATATGCGAAGAATCAATTTCACTGTACTGTGTGTATATGTGACAATAAAGGAGCATTGTATTCTATGTACCTTGTTGTCCCTGTGTATTTTAAGTTCATATGGTCTTCTGTCTGTTACTGTGCTCTGTATTGTCCCTGTATGTAGGCATCATTGTTTATCAAGTCAAATTCCTAGTACAAGTCATGTACCTGGCCAATAAAATGATTCTGATTCTGATTCTGATATTTATACCCCAGGAAAACAGGAAATGGTCAAAGACAACAAAAGGGTTCCTGGGGAATGAGAGCAATTCATAAGTAATATAATTTTTTGGCTTCAACGTTCTGGATAAACTAATACTGATTGCACAAGATCTCTGTAACTACGTGACACAGGAAAAATGGAAAAAATGTCAAAGGGGAAAGTGATTATGGCAAGACAGTGCTGGCTTCAGTTTGCTGTCAGCAGAATCTTGAGAAATGATCAAGTCCCTACTTGCTGAGAAGTAGACAAGATGTTCAGAGAAAATGCATTTTGACATTTTAAAAAACAAGATACTTCTATTGTGATCGTTGGATTTTGCTATTTTGATATGGCCTCTGGCCTAGTGTGATGTGATTTGGTAAATGCCCAAGGGGTGGAGCGTGAACACAAACACTTGGGCAATGGTAGGAAAGTTTAGCCCTGGAGGGTTATTTCTTTAGTAGTGTAGACGAGTGATAGAGAGAGATAGAGATAGATAGAAATAGAGATAGAGATAGAGAGAGAGAGAGAGGGGCTGCGTGCAGCCACTGGCATGCAGGGGTATCTTGAGGTCAGGAAAGTGCTCGACAGGTCCATGAACATGCTAGCTTGCTTTTCTTGGCATGCTTCTTTGAGTGAGTGTGCTGCCGAGAGAAAGAGAGGAGAGAAAGAGACATAAAAGAGAGAAAGAGAGGGAGAGGTGTTCAGAAGTGCACAACTACACATTCTGCATCTCCGGGGAGGCTCAAGGCAAAAATCACCCTCCAGCCATGACTGATCGAGGCTGGCTCCGCCCCAGGCACACGTGTATTTGTTGCCCAGCATCCCAGTGAGTATGTTCTCTTGTTTTCCAAAACAAATATGAGAACAGTCACCCTTTACAAGAAATGAGGTACATACACAACAGTAATTTTCTTTCACAGTAGTCTACCATTACAGTAAGCTAAAATCTGTGATAAATATGTTCTCAGGAACCTCAGGACTTGAGGCGATAGCACCAAATGACTATCCAAATTTATCCAGTTAGAAAGACTGCTCTCCTTTCTTTTGAGCTCCACAGTAAAGCCAGAAATTCTCAGAGCTCGTTTCTCCATTGAAAATGCTACCATTGACTTTTTCTCATCTCCAGGCTCAAACCACGATGCCATTCTGAGCTGCAATCAAGGAAAATAATTGGGGTTGAGCATAGTCAAGTCTCATAAAAGAGTCACAGACATGGATGTTGTTGATGACCCCCATTTCTTCCTCCCACTCATTAATTTATTTAATCTTCAACCTTGCTGGGTCCTTCTCTTCTCCAAGGCTTTCTCACCCCTCCACTGTTGTTTACCCAACACATTTCAGGGCATTCTCTATCCAATTATTTTTTGGTGACACGTCGCCTCACTCCTCCATCTCTCCATCCCAAGCTGTCCTTGAGTAGTTAGCTAATTAGTTTCTCAGCAATTATCTGCCTGACTGCTCTGCCTCAGTGCTATTTTTGCATATTGTCATACAAAACCCAATAAGGGGAGAAAAAAAATTACACCTTTGATTATGCATTCCTCCCTCATTTGGCTCCTCTTATCCCAAGCAGCCAGGCCAAGACAAAATGGCTTCCTTGCTTGAGAGTGAACAGGCATTTTGAGTAAACAACAGAGGAGAGACTGCTAGTTCCACATCTTTGAAGATACTTATTAATGGATGATATGTTTGGCCATTAGCCTATCCCTTTCTGTTTGCAAGGAGGTCACCATCTGTGGCTATGAAGACATCAACGCAGCCACCTAACTTATTTATTACTTTACCCCCCTTAAGCCAATGTTCTGCTACAGTCACAACACTTTCTTATGAGCACAACAGGCCTGACATACTTCTGCCAACACATAATCAGTTAGAAAGCCTTTATAGAAATTTTAGTTTTCACAGCACCAATATCTAGGGGCAGTTCTACAGAGGGGGCCACCGCAATGCCTGGTACAACTTTCAAAAAAATGCAAAAATCTAAGGGCAATTAAATGGGAAGAGATTAAGTGTTGTAACAGGCTTGTCTCACAACAGTCTGCCACAATTAACCAAAAGGGATAGGACACCTAGCGGTCATCTACCTCTGCCCAAGATAGGGTAAAACTAACACAAGGCAATTTCAGGAGCTGAGTGTATTTTCCCAAGCATGGACTTTATTCTTTGATATAGGAATCCCAAGATGTTCAAAAGAAAATAAAGCAAATAAGAAGTCCTTCTGCACAAACAAAAAATATACAGAAGCATTTATCCAAAGAGTTAAATACTCAAACCTGTTATAGTGTTTGGCCTAACAATACACAATTACACATTAAATTACTAACATTTTACCCAGACAACTTACACAACAAATTATCAGATAAACAGTAAGATTGTGTACAACTTCCAAGAGCATAAAAGCAAATTATTTCTCTTAGGACATCACAAAAGATTCAATGTTTAAAAGACAACCAAAGGCTAACCTGAGCTGTGTCTGAAATCGCTCCCTATTCACCATATAGTGCACGATTTGGGGTGCAGCCATTTTGTAGTGTTGTCCAAATTCTCAGTAGACAAATTATATTCCCTGGACAGTGCACTATATTATTACCCATAGTGCACCGCAAATCCAGTGTACAACCGATGCACACTACTTCCACACTAAGTACCACAATGTATAGTGATTTTTTTTTTGCTCGAAATTTACTTGTTAGGATGGATAACAGAGTAAATAAAAAAAATATGTTTAACGACCACTAAAGCCAACATGTACTTGTTAGTGGGGTATTTAATACAGAAAATGGCTTTTAATACTTCTGAGTTTTTGTGGTTTCAGCTCGCTGGGTAATTTTTTACGTTCGGATTGTTTATGTAATGGCGGGTCATGATGACGTATTTCGTTTTCTGAAATTTGTATAAGCCCACCACACATGTATATCCTCAGCTTTGGTGGCCACCCTGTTAATGCCTTTGTACCCCCTGGCCCCCCCATGAAAAAAATCCTAGAACCACCCCTGCCAATATCAGTCTACATATTGTTAACCAAAATGCTGTTTGCTCTACTTTGGGATGGAATGAGTAGCCATTTTATTAAACTGCGTGTAGCACTTACAGTAGTTTGCCAACACACTCCAATTCCACTCTATTCACTTATATAAAAAACAAATACTTAAAACACAACATGCCTTAGGCGAGGCCTACAATGGAAACAGTCCATCTGGAATGACATTCACACTTGCAGCGAGGGCATTTATTTGAGAGCAGATACATATTTGTCTGTAATGTCTAGTTCATGACTGTGTGTATGTATTATTAAATAGATGATATGCACATGACATTGGGTGAATGCATAAGAGAACTGAATAGTGCTGTATGCATAACAGAAACGTATTTTGTCATGCATGATCCTATGTAAATGTTTCTAAGATGGAATTAAGCATTCCTGTAAACACTCATCAACACTTACAGTATGTACTGTGCAAAAGTCTTAGGCACCCTTGATTTTTTTTGTTATTTTGGATAAAGTGTGTCAATAGAAAACAGCAAATTTTAGATTTCCAAAACATTCATTTTCCAGAAAAGTAATGTTACAGAGAAAATGTTGTATGTAGTTAAAAAGGTAAGCTATTAAGTAATAGTGTCGCGTATCTGCCGGCATTTGCCAAGGAACCCACACTTTATCTCCCAGAATCCTGCAGTCACTCCTGCACAACATGACATATCACCTGACCTGTTTCACTGCTCACCTGATCACGAATCACAGACACCTGGTTCTCTTTACACCACACACATAAATACCTGGATGACACACACCTACCTACCTACCTACCTAAGTCTTGCTCTGGATTTATCTACGACGTTACTAAGCCTGTTTACTCTAATATTTCTATTCCGTTTATGACCCCCGCCTGTTATCCCATTTGTGATTCTGCCTTAGCCTTGTTTTGCCTGTTTGCTGTTCGCCTGACCCTTAGCCTGTTCCCCGACGCTGACTTATGCCTAGCTCTTTATGTACTGTTTGACTGACACTGTAAATAAAACCCTGCACTTGTATCCTAAACCTTACTCCATGTGTGAGCACCACTGTGACAGAAAACTTAGCCTACCCTGGATGCAGCGGATTTTGGACAGAATAACCAACCTAAAATGGACACAGCAAGCCACAGCCCAAGAGCAGCCAGCCTGGAGGAGTTACAGGCTGGACTTGTGGAGCATCGAGGCTGGTTCGACCGCAGCGTGGCCCTCCTGGCGGTGGTCACCATGTCGAGGCAGCCCCTCACCACCTGGGAGGAGAAAAGCATGGCCGGGATCTACCAGGAAGGCGAGGAGCGGCGGACCTGGCTCAATTTTCTGGTCGCCTTGGTGGTGTCACTCGTCGAGCAGCGACAGCGCTCACTTCTTGCTGCACCGCCTAACAAGCAGCAGCCGCCGCCAGCTGCCCCCCCAGTCGCACTTTCAAGCCGATGCCCGCGGAGCCAGCCACTGAAGCCGATCTGCACCGAGCCAGCCAAAATTGTGAAATTTTGGGTGGGTGGGTAATAACGGCCACTGAGGCCATCCCAGATGCCACAGGAAGCATGGCTGAGTTCCCAGATGCCGCAGGAGGCGTGGCCGAGTTTCCTAACGTCACAACAGGCGTGGCCGGGTTCCCTGCCTTTTATCCTGTTTGTGATTCTGCCTTAGCCTTGTTTAGCCTGTTTGCTGTTCGCCTGATCCTTAGCCTGTTCCCCGACGCTGATTTACGCCTAGCCCTTTATGTACTGTTTGACTGACACTGTAAATAAAACCCTGCACTTGTATCCTAAACCCTACCCTGTGTGTGTGTGAGCACCACCGGGACAAATAGACCATTTATTTAGCTAAAAACTTTGTAGGTATGTGGCAAGTACTTGAAGATGCTTGGAACAACCTACCAGTCGATTTCTTTATTAAACTGTATGACAGTGTACCTAAGAGAATTGATGCACTTTTAAAGGCAAAGGGTGGTGACACCAAATATTGATTTAATTTAGTTTTTATTTTGAAATTTTTGCTTTACAGAATTTTTAACATGTGCCTAAGACTTATGCACAGTACTGTACGTCTCTGGATTTAGGTCATAACATTTTACATTAATGTAAGGCGGGTTTGGTTGTTTCTCTAATTATGAGTTTTGGACTGGAACTTGTGAGGAATGATGGACTAGTTCCAAAACATTAACTCAGTACATGTGCTTTATTAGGAATTATGCTTTTTTTTTTTAATATAAAGTGTTAATAAAATAAAATAATTACAAGAAATGTGTAATTAACGTCAATATCTCTTGTATGCTTTTGTCATATTAAATAATCTCCATGAGCTTTGCACTTCAAAAGCCCTTCAAATCACTACAAAGCGAGTGAGTGATCTGACAGATGCTGCTTCACGCAACTGATATGGAGTGTAATTATGACTTCCAGTTCATTTTCAACCCTTGAGTAGATTTACTTTAATTTGGAAAAAGACATCGGTAATTCCACTTATTTTGAGAATGATCCACAATCCCACTGATAATCTCAAGACATTTTAGAACATTTTATTCATATCAGTTGAACTGCAGCTAGCAATATGCATGGTTGTATTGAAAGTAGAAGAAATTGTACTCTTACAATCTTAGACAGGATGATGCTGTCACGTAGTGCAGGTGCGGGGGTGTGGACACAAGCGCGAAGCCACTCAGAACATTAAACATCTTTATTTTTGCTCAGACTGGGCAAAACAGACAAAAACTAAAGCTCGCCGAGACAGGCATGACGAACACACAGGCAACAGGATACAACACAGGACGGACACAAGCGGGTATTTAAACACTTAGTAATCACTAACAAACGACATGCAGCTGGGGACAATCACATCACGGGACAAAGACAAGAAAAACAAACACACAAGCGTGTGGCGGTTGTTGCTATTGTCTCGTGCTCAGCCGGTCGCGTGACAGAGCCCCCTCCCTACGGCGCTGCTCTGCAGCGCCTCCACCAACCTTCCAGGGGAGGGGCCCGGGCCCGTGGGGCTACAGTCAAGGTGGCGGCACGGCTTCCTGCCCTGCGCTGCGGGCCGCTAACACCCTCGGCAGCGGCGACGGACACCCGGGGGCCTCCCCTCGTGGTGTCCGAAGGCCGAGTTGCTTCACTGTTCCCGAAGCTTGGGGGCGAAGCTATGACGTCCTCCTCTTGCTCGGGAGGTGGAGGTACGTCATCTTCCTTAAAGCCCGGGGGCGGCGCTAGGACGTTCTCCCCTTGCTCGGGAGGCAGAGGAACGTCATCGTTCCCGAAGCCCGGGAGCGGCGCAACGACGTCCTCCCCATGCTCGGGAGGCGGAGGAACATCGTCGTCCCCGAAGCCCGGGGGCGGAGCTACGACGTCTTCCCTGGGGACTGGCAGTAGGTCAGAGTCGGACACCTGGGGGCCACCTTCCGCGGCGTCAGGGAACTCTGCCACGCCTTCAACAGCGTTTGGGAGCTCGGCCACGCCTCCAATGGCGTGTGGGAGCTCGGCCCCGCCTCCAACGGCGTTTGGGAGCTCAGCCACACCTCCAACAGCATGTGGGAGCTCATCCACGTCGCCAACGGCGTTCAGTAGCCCCTCCAAAAAAAAATTCTGGGGCTTTTTCCTCTCCGCTCCTGGGAGAGTAGGGCTCTGATCCAGTTGGGCGCCGCCTGGCTGCTGCGGCAGGTTTCGAGGCGCGGCGGGCGGGATGAGCAGTCGTGGCGCAGTACGGACAAGCGCACTGTCCTCGCGGTGGAGGTGCGCCTCCTCGTTGCGGTGGTTTTTGCCGCGATGCCGCAGATCTCGTCCACCCGCCTCTGATGTTCCTCCAGCTCCTGCCGCAGCTCTTCCAGGTAGGAGGCTGTCAAGTTGCGGCTTGCTGTGTCCTTTTTATAGGTATCCTGTTCTGTCACGT
The DNA here is from genome assembly GCA_028565825.1 of Olivaichthys viedmensis. Taxonomy (NCBI): domain Eukaryota; kingdom Metazoa; phylum Chordata; class Actinopteri; order Siluriformes; family Diplomystidae; genus Olivaichthys; species Olivaichthys viedmensis. The sequence continues at coordinate 15,136,508 of JAOUQW010000019.1, read as the reverse complement.
AGTGCAGGTGCGGGGGTGCGGACACAAGCGCGAAGCCGCTCAGAACATTAAACACCTTTATTTTAGCGCAGACTGGGCGAAACACAGGACGGACACAAGCGGGTATTTAAACACTTAGTAATCACTAACAAACGACATGCAGGTGGGGACAATCACATCACGGGACAAAGACAAGAAAAACAAACACGCTATTGTCTCGCGCTCAGCCGGGCAGATGCATTGTCTATTCTTCAAATAGGCTACAGTTTTAAATATTATGCTCAAATTAAATGTCATAACTGCATTGCCTCGCTATGGTATAATATATTAGCTCTCCGAAGTACTGTATTCATCATTTCTGTTCTATGGTAAATCAAGAGAGTGTAGTTAAAGTTTAATAAGTCCCTTAGCCCAATTTCCTGACACACATTGTTAGCACCTGCTAATTTTGGCAATACTTAGGAACATTTGGTTTAGTTTGAGTCCATTTTGGTCAGTCAAGTCATTGTTTTTCTCACCTCTTTCTCCCAATTATTCAGTGGGAGCTGTTAAATAAGTATGAGAATAATGTGCTATGAGGAGAAAACTTGAGTGAGCGCACTGAGAACCTCTGTTAAGAATGTCTCATTTATTGGAACAGCAATGTTAGCCGAGCAGTGGCTGAATCTGTAGACCCATCACAAGCTGGATCTTTGTGTCTGATTTTAAAGAGTGCAAGTTCAGTTTCAGGTTCAAGTTCAGTTTGCCTAATTAACACAGTAAATAGTAATATTCACATATTTTGTGCATGGCTTGTGACTGAGAGCCTTATTTGAGGCACTTTCTGCCATTGCTATGGAAATGCCACTGTAATCTCTCTGACATGTTAAGCATTCCATAAAACATTGACCTTTGAAGCAGTGATTGCTTGATATTTGCAGTGACAAGTAAACTGCTTCTACAGCACTGTGGACTATGAAGCAAAATCAATGTAGCGTAGCATGGAAATGTTTAGCACTCACAACTCCAAGGTAAGGAGGGCAGGAGACCTGCTCCCCCCTTTTTAGTTCTGAACCATAATTGGAAATGTGATTGACTAATGTGAAAACTAACAGCCCCTGTCCAGATATTCATAGCTAGACATGCAAGGTCAAGGTTGGCTTTTAAGGGCAGAATTGCTATTCAGACCAGATTGTACAGCTCATACAGATCAAAATTTAAGAAACAAGAGCTGATCCAAGATCTGCTGTTGCCTTTCAAATTTTTATGGATTCAACTGCACAGACAAGGGCATCGTTGCTCTGAAATGCTTGATAATTATGGGCTTGTGTATGTCTGTGATGTATTATGAGCTGTATAAATTCATTTTAATTATGAAATTAATTATATTGTTATATTTCCTATTAAGGAAAATTTGCAGCTGGAGTAAAGACATGTTAATTGTTTTGTTTACATTATTGTTGTTTATGAGGAACAGAATAAAACTGTCTTATGACATGATTAGAATGTTCTTCTGAGCTCTTGAGGCATTTAAATGATTGTATTTGATAATAAAACAAAATCACAGTGCAGCTTTAAGATGTCTTTTTCTTCCTGCACTATAAGCTACAGTTGATTATATGTGCAGAGATGTGCTGTCCAGTGTGCGACAGAATATCGAAGATGATTTAAATTTTCTTTAAATTGTAAAAAAACAACAACAAAGCTGTTGCTGGACAACAGCATGGCAGCATAGACTTCCACGGATGATCAAAACTTATCATTCTATCCCAGTCACACTTTAAGCAGTCTGACCTTACTGCTCAGATCAAAAATAGCCCTTTGTCCTGTATTAATATGAAAGGACGCACATTATGGCTTTTCCCTTCACTGTTTATTGTCTGCATTGGCTATTTGCTGTGGGGATTGCTGGTCATGTACCACTTTATACTTTAAGGTCCCTCAACTGAGTACTGCTAAGTGAATTTAGGAAGCAGAGAGGGTAGGTGAGGGATGGCCAGCAGCAGAGGATGCAGAGGTAATGCGAGCCCAGATCTCTTTGAGGATGGAGAGCTTAACGGTGTTCCCTGCCGAAGGGCTCTCTTTGACACTGGCTCTATGAATTAATAATGTTTTTCAAATAAATGAAAAAAAAAAAATCCTTTTTCCAAATACACGCAGTTCATTTAGAAATCTGTCATTTAAAAAAAATGCTAGGGGATGCTTTATAGTGTTAGGTGGTTAAGTTGCCTGAACTGTAGGCCCTGTGACAAATTTGCTGTCTGTGCAGAATTTGTGGGGAAGTAGCTCAATAGTATAGTGAAGATTTTCAATATAAAATGAGTGCTCCAACAAATTCAGCTTTTCAGATGGACCCATGGATACAGACAAGGCTAAATGAAGCACACAATGAATATGAGTATACCATTGGAGGCCATTAGGTGGTAATACCTTCAAAGTCTTCTATGTGAATAAAATAGTGCTTAGCTATCCCGCCTTTGTGCGTGCATTCTTTGCTACGCCTGTTTACTGAATGTGAATGTTATCACAGGACACCAAGTACAGTGGCTCATTACACAACGACTCTTGCAGGCAGCAAATTACATCCTCTTCCATTTACCACCGAGGCCTTTATCAGATCTTTCTCATTCCTGCTCCATACAGAAGAGAGGGAGGACTTCTGATCACACTGAATAGGCACCGGTTCAACCTTGAACATATCTCTCCCTTTAAGAAATGCCTGATAATACTTTTATCTTGTCTTGCACTCGAAACTGAACTCTCTAATTTGTATGGTGGTCTTGTGAAGCCATCTTTGGAATGTCATTAAGAAGTATGGAATGCAATCTTGCTCGTTTTAAATGTAAAGAACAGCTTTTGGTCTTATGGGGATTTAGTCAGATTAAAGTGAAATGAAAAATAAATGTTCACAAAGACAAAGAATGCTCTATGCAGTACTTCAAGTACAAGTGTAGCCAACATAGGCCTACATGTTCATAGAAACACAGATTCTGGTATATAGATGGAGGATGAGGATATTGCGTCAACCTCCAAAGGAACATTGCAAGTGAAAAACAGCTATCCTCTCCATTTCAGACCAGTAAACAGCCAAAAGGGGAAAGAGCCAGTGGTTTATCTTGGATGGTCTTTCAACCAAATGTCTCCTGTCTCCAGCTTTGCTACTGTGAGCCATTCATTTATGTTGGACTGATCTAGTGGCAGGCTCGCTTTGACAAAGCAATGTGTCAAACTGAGTAACAACAGGGCACTGTGAATCTGAACATGAACCGAGTTTACAGGAGAAGATGAAGTGCACCTCAGAGCAACACCTTTTATATTGTTCTGTATATTGTTTATATTGTTTATATTGTTCTTGTATAGTGCCCCAAGACCTAAGATCTTTTCTGAAGAAATACAGTTATATAGAATCAATATTAAGGATTGTGCCATATGTAGTTAACTGTAAAAAGAGGTAGAAATGTAATGCATAGTTAACTTCTACTTTTACTGGATGGATTTTCCTCATATTTCACAAGTTTTCAGTTTCTCCAGGCCAGTGCACATTCGCAAGATCACTAGAGCCTCGTTAACATTTGATAGTCGAACTCCAGTATGAATCAGAGAAATGTTCCAGAGAAAGCTCTGAATGAGCATCCAGATTCCAGCAGTGAAGCGTACAGTATGTGGTGCATGGAATGCAGTCAGGCATTGGAGTATGTGAGACTTCTGACTGCACGTGGTCATGACTGATTGATGAATTTTGCTGGTGCTTAAGACAAGAAGCCAGGAACATGAATTTATTTGCTGCCAAAGAAAGAAAGGAAAGACCCCACAATGCCAGGCCTGAGAGAATAAGAACATGCTATTAGTCTGCACCACTAAAAACTGGCACATAAACACCATAATGTGAAAACAGCATCGATTTATTGACTTATGTATGAAGGTTCTGAATATTACTCACTTAATGTGGATTCATGGTTGGCTGCTGCATGGTTCTTCATTCATCCCCCTAATGTTCTTTGTTCAGCAGTTTTTTTTAAACGCTCCTCAATGACCAAAAAGAAAAAACACTCACTGCCTGTCTAAATCTGCAACGTGTTCTTTTTTTGTGCATGACCACAATATGTTTTGCACTTCACTCACTGTGCACTGTAACATAATATTGCTGGTTAAGCGCCTCTTGAAAACAAAATTTTATAAATCTATTCAGACTGCCTGTGGAAAAGATTCTACATGAGCAGGAAATCCACTAGATGAAAGATAGTAAGCGTGTTGCCGGTGATTTACAAAGAATAATTGTGTAAATGACCAAAGTAGGGGCATGAAATTATATTTAAATTAGGTTTTGCGTGTGCTAATTGTTCACGATACTCATGCCAAGTTCGTATCTCAAAAAGACTTTGGAAGAGTGAAGCTAAAACTTGTATGCATAATTGCGCTTCAACTATAATGCAGATTAAATATAAAAATAAGAGAGTGTAGACATGAGTATGTGTTCTGTTCATAAGGTATATGTAAAGAAATCCTCGGAGATGTGAACGTGCAGTGAATATCTAATGTGAAACCAACTTTCCTGCAATAATACTAGTCATAATTCTGAGAAACTTTTTTCATTATTTTTAGATACTGATAATACAGTATAATTTTGAGAAACTTTAATAAAAAATGGTTTTATGGTTTTATGGTCTTTCTGTTTATGCTGATATTCAGCTAGGGCTTTTCTTGCTTACAACTCTGACCGATCTAAATTTTCTTTAACTCCTGCATTGTTGATGGCCTCAATAAAATAAGACTCCCTCCTTTGTGTCTGTGCTTGTAATGTCCAATCACTGTGAACAATGTGAAAGATGGTTGCGAGTACAATGTTTGTGCTTCCTAATAATTAATGCCTTGTCAAGTTGTGAATCATGATGCTCTCTTATATATAAAATAAAAGAGAACACAATAAAACCACAGATTAAACATGACTTGTTTGGATAGCTTTGCTCTGTTGCTTCAATAATTAAACATTTGCATTAATACTATTCCTACCTATAGAAGATTCACTGATCCAGCAAAAAAATTCCATGACACAAAATCACTGTGGTCTTAGACCATTTCTGAGTGCAACACATAAACACAACTCTTGGGCTTTTTTTGTTACATCCCAGATCTAAAATAAGTATCTATAAACCCCTGACTTATGAAATTCAGTTTTGCCCTCTTTGCTTCAGTAGCCACTCGGTGAGTAAGTAGATGCACCGCTGCTTCAGCAATGAAGAGGTTTAGCAAGAAGTGTGTGTGGTGAAGGCAGTGTCAGCAGCCCAGCAGTGAAATAAACAAATGCATGAACAAACAGCCTGGCTTTAAGGTTGACTACATTCTGAGCCAGATGAGTAGGCTACATGTTCGGTGCACACTGTGCGGAAAAAAATCTGGATTGAGCCTCTGCTCAGTTCGTTCCCTTTGACAACTGCAAGCCACAACGCCTCTCGAGCTGATCTCAGAGGTTATCTGTGAGAAACAGCCTCTTTATCATTAAAGACAGCCATGTATTATGCAAAGAATTATCCTTCTTAAAGGCCATGCAGGGACACCTAGCTCATTCAATGTTTAACACGACTTGGATCAGGGCTAAAAAATAAACAGTTTGGACCAAATACATTTGGATAATCAGCCAATAAAAGTCATTGCAGGTGTCACGAGTCGGGTCGGGGTGCGGACACAATCGCGAGGCGATAAACATTTAACATCTTTATTATCTAACAGAGTTTACATGTACGGAGAAACACAGACATTGACACGCTGACATTAACAACGAAAGACAACACAGGACGGACACAAGCGGGTTTTTAAACACTTAGTAATTAAGGGAGACGAACGAGGGACAGCTGGAAACATTTAACAACACTCACGCGTCATCAACAG
>JAOUQW010000019.1:15118710-15130564 GCA_028565825.1 Olivaichthys viedmensis | reverse complement strand
TGATTTGTCAGCTTTTCATTGGTCATTTAGATGTTAACTGCTATGGGTAGATAGAGGTTTTTGCCCACATTCCATATTTGATAAAAAGTAAAAACTGCAAAAAGTGGACATGTTTTTCATTGGACAGCGATGATATACTATATATAATGTTTAAAGGACAATAGAGCGTGTTTAATACATATTAACATCAGTTGACATGCAATATTCTGTAATATCCAAACCTTTTCAGAACCAGTGATAGCTTTAATGTATTTGGAGACACTTTAAACATATTGTGGCTCTGGAAGCTTTCCTGTTGGCCTCTGGTGGCAAGTATTTTAATATATTTTGATTTTTTTTTTCTGTCTACTCTCCTCATGTGTGTCTTTCCCTGTGTCCACCTACCCCTTGTCAATGTGTGTTGTCAATGTTATACGGGAATACTGTCAAGTAGGGTTTCTCCTGCTGTAAGTGCATGTATCGTATTAAAATGCACTGAAAAGAATGCCTGCTTGCATGTGTAGGTCTTTCCGGTGCTAAAGGCATATTATTGTGCAAACATGTTTGTAATATCAAACAAGGTAATGTTGATATGCTATCCTTTTATATGAAGTATAGCGGTTGTTTGCTGTTAAGTGTCCCTTATGCTGTGCAGAACGAAGCAGAACACAGACAGCAGACAGCTGACAGTGCTGAAGGCCACTCTTCGGTGGTGTTTCAGCCAAGTGAAGAACCTGCAGAGAACCTGCAGTGCCACATCAGCCTCGCCGTGCCAGTGTCGCTCGAGCAGAGAGAGCTGAGATGATCCTGTGCCGTCCACCCCCTTCGTGCTGGTGGTTGCCCTGCCACGTTGTGGAGGACAGTAACACGAGTGAGGAAGAGGTGCGCCGGGTTAAGTCTGACTGGCAGCCCGCGACGCGGTTGGTCTTTTGGCATTCCCGCCATAAGGGCCACAAAGCACACTGCTGTGAGCCTGTGCCAGCAAGGAAATGACAAGCAGGCCGCCCAGTGATAAACATGTGGCCTCCATGATTTCAGCCCCTCTGCAAGAACTGCGTAGTCAGTCGAATTGGGGCTGGACGTGGTTTCTGGATGCCACGAGCAATCGTACATTGTGGGGCTGGACGTCCTCACCGCGGTTGGGGCTTCTCTGGACCTCAGTGACAGTACGCTCCCCATAGGCTGAGAGGAGATTCAGCTCATTCAAGAAGGTTCGAGACGGCAGGCAAGGCACAACGCTAACGCAGCAGAAGTGACAAGTAAGCAGGCAAGCCCACTCTGGTCCTCTGTGGGGAACCCCCTGACCCTGAAGGAGCTGAACACGCTGCATCAGGGAAGGGTGGGGAAACTCCAGAGGCGGGGGAAAAGAGCACGAAGCACGGAGGAGGTACACTAAAGCAAGTACACTAAAGTGTGCTGTAACATAATCAATTTTAGTGTACTTTAGTGAACTTTTTTCACTAGGGTGTTTATCACTAATATTAGCTAAGTTAGTTAGCAATCTAGCTTAACACGCAGGTTTTAGTTAAGAGTTTCCGTTCTCATTATGTCATTCTCTAGTAATTAATAAGCTGTTTAGCCTGTTTCGTGAGATCACAAACTGAGCCCATATGTAATGCTTTCTATACAAAAGTTCTGAAAAAGTCTCTTTTTTAAATAGGAAAATGTTACATTTGGCGTTGTTGTAGCAAATGTGACCCAAATATCAATCTATATAATTGGAACAAGCCATCCAAGAAGAGATAACAATTTAAAAATCCCATTTTTGAATGGAGGGGTACTTTAAGACTTTTTAGGTCACTGCATAATTCCATATGTGTTATTTTCTAGATTTGATCATCTTAACTATTATTCTAAAATGTGGAAAATAGTCAAAATAAAAAAAAAGTAAAAATAAGTGTCCCAACCTTTTATTGGTACTGTATGTTGGACGAGTAGTTTTAGTCTGACCAGAAAATTCAGTGTCATTACCTATTTCATTCATTGTAGTGTGCAGTAAATCTATCAAGGCATGCATTCAAACCTAGTCATTTCTACTACTTTTTAAAAAATAATTTTTTTTTCAAATATCCATCATATTCATTCACACAAAAGCCACATTACACATGTGTGCTGTAATAATGGTAATCATTGGTACTAATTCAGTTAAACTATTTTCCCAGTACATTAACATTGAATCGAGAGGTTATATTAGCGCTAAAATACAGTATGAGAGCTTGGACATGAAAACATGACTCTTCATAGACCAGCAGGTTGGAAAATAATGACTGACCACTGAAAAATCTTTGCACTCACTTTGAGGTCACTGAAGTGTTCTGCTTTTCATATTTCACTCTATGCCAGTACCCTCAAATTGAGACATTATGTTTAGTCTCATCTCTGAGTTTTGCTCTAGAGAATAGTGTCCTCAAGAATGACGTTTGACAAAATCTCATCAAAAACCACCTTGAAAGCAAGAGACTCCATTTACTCTGTCAACTCTGTCACATTCTTTCAGGCATTATTAGAGCCCACACTCCTTTTCAATAGTACAGAAAAGCAGAAAAATCCAGCTAGATCCTCCCCCCTCTGTCCCCAATTCCAATTCCATTATATTAATTATTTCTTTCCTTTATCTGTCAAAAGTTGTTCTGCAGTTCTGCAGATGAGAAATAAATCTTTGTCAGCAACCTCTGTCTGCATCGTGGAGACTCCTGTATGTTTAGAATAGAATAGAATACTCCTTTATTGTCACATATACAAGTACAGTGAAATTGATTCTTTGCATATTGGTAAGCTGGGGTCAGAGTGCAGGGTCAGCCATGATACAGTGCCCCTGGAGCAGGGAGGGTTAAGGGCCTTGCTCAAGGGCCCAACAGTGGCAGCTTGGTGGAGCTGAGGCTTGAACCTACAACCTTCTGATCAGGAGCCCAGCGCCCTAACCACTGAGCCACCACCCCAGTGGGTTGCTTGTCAGTGTGAAGATGAATCAGGCGAGGCTCATTGAATACTTGGCAATGGTGTTGGGGAGCGCATTCACTTTTTTGATTGCCATCTACAGACATGCTTTGACAATTTTGTCACCATAGAAAATGTTGCAAGGTGGCCACCGGTGCAGAGTTAAGCTCACAATAATGCAGTTTATAGTTTTTAACCACCCAAAGGAAACTGCCCAGGGCTCATCTGCCCTGGAGCTGAAGTGAAAATGACCTTATCTGGATAAAAACGCTTCAAAAGTAATATACATACATGAACAACGGCAGAAATTTAGATGCATTTTCATAGCCTTCAAATTGGATATAGGACACACATTCACTATTTATGCATATAGTTAGTAGCAAGTAATGGTGTAAGAAGCATCTTCCAGTATGTTAATGTACGCAAATGGATTATAGATCACATTGACTGTATGAATGATGGTCATATTTACCTGTTGAATGCTTGGCCGCATTGAGTAATGAGCTTTTGGAATTACATTTTCTAATCCCCCAATCGATTTTTCAGGGATGACTGGTTGAGAGGATCTAGGATCTTAATAATGGATTACACCTAAAACTTGCTCAAAGCATGTTTTTAGATGATGGGTACATTTATCTATTTTCCAATATCATGTGTTTTTATTAACATAATAACATAATGGCGCATTTGATATATTGTTCTCTGCTCAAAATATTTAAACATCTCTGTTCTAGTTAAGTCACGCACAATGATGTTTTTGTTTCCAAAAATTTTTAAATAATTTTTGATGGTTACTATGATAATTAAAGACTATAATTTATTATTTTTCGACCCTGAAACCTAAATGATTCAGTGGTTTAAATTTCTGCCTGTCTAAAAACACATCATACAGTGCCACAACACTTTGAATTCATAGTGCCTTTTCTTTGTTTGTTGATTTCACAACTACTGAACCCATTTGTGTTCTTCAAATAGTGTTTTATTTAATACCTACCACACTTGGAGCCTCTTACATCTGGTTTCAGCTCCTCCAGTTACAGTCTCCTACTGTTATTTGTCACTTGAAAGTATATATGTTGCTGAGATTGATTTTTGTCATAGAAAATGTAGACCTAGGCAGATCTATAAATATACTCACAAAATTGAATCTGCCTCGGATATACAATTGTAGTGAAATTGATTGCTAATATGTTACTTTAATGCAGGTGTCTGGCTCAGAAGCCTGCCTGTATTTTCCCGTTAGAATGGTACTCAATCAAAAGTAAGTCAACCCAAAGCTGACCTTGCGCTGCATCTGATCTTGGAAGTAAAAAGTACTCAGGTATTGAAGCTGTTTTCCAATTTTAAGAGCAGAGGAATCTTGAAAGTGGGTTCCAGGAACAGAGAGATACATTGCTGTGTTGCACAGGGACATGACAAGGTGACTAGCATTGTTTTGCTTCTTATATTCAATATCTGTGATGTGATTCTGAATGCACAATATCCACTACATAATAATAATAATAATAATAATAATAATTATTATTATTATAGTACTGTTGGTAAGTTTAAAACTGATTTTTTTGTATTCCTTAATTGCCATTTAAACATAAATAGTACTGAATAAACTGAAAGAGAATGGATATAAGCTCTTGGATCCACTACTGGTCTACATTTAGAGGATATTGTCCCTATTAGTGGGGAATCTAAAGGCTAGACAATACAAAACAGAAGACTATACAGAAGTCAAAACTAGACAGTATTTCTGTCCCCAAAGACATATGTACAACCACAGACAACACGACACAGGTTTTAGACCCACTCCCCTCCACAAACATGCATACACACATCAAGCTCACAATCTAGCTATCTCTCTCTGCTCACCCCAAGGGCCTTCTCCGTCTAATGGAATGTAGTCTCCTCTCAGAGCCGCACACTCACGGAACAATTACACCGACAGATTAATTTAAGGCCGATCAGCAGGCTCTGCCTGTGGATAGTAGGCCTTTACTGACAGCCCAGAAGACAAGCAGACATCCCATTTTCTCTTTACCTTCAGTAATCCCCTCCAGCTGTACCCCAGCTCCCACAGGAAATGATGATTTCACTCAGAAACAATAAGCATGCACGTACTGGGAGGACATCATTACGCAGTCCTGAGTTGAGTGCATCTGTTTGTCCATGCAGCACACTCCTCTTTTAGTTACTTTGTCTGCAGGCTTTGTGATGGTTCCTCTTCTGGCAGGTTGGGGCCAGATTTCTTCCGCCCTTTTTTGTGTGCTGTGTATTCAGAACAAACAAACAAATCCCCTGAGCTAGAGGACGGTGCACAATGGCATAAAGAGAGATGGCGCAAGAGTTGGAGGAAATACTGTTTCAATGAGATACATCTCTGGCTGTAACTGTCAACTTCCTTGGCAACTGGTAATGTTATTTAACCCCTTAAAGCTACAGGATGTAAGATTTTTAAATTTTGCCCTCTCTGATAAAAAAAAGCTATTGCAAGCTACTTGTGAAAGAACATTTCATAATGTGGGATGTGCTGCGCTGCACCAATGGTGTACTGACACTATTTAGTGTGGTAGTATGCAGTTTGGGACGCAGTCTGCCCATGAAGCGATGGTGTAATTGTGCCCGTTCTGCAGGATCACAAACAGTACATAATCTAAAGAACGAACTAGCCATCTAACGATAGCTAACTAGCTAAAATATAAGATCTGGTTAAAGGAAAAAATCTCACAGCGTGTTGCTCACGTCAGATCACGGGGTAAATTTAGGCGCTCTCCCCAAGACTCCCCACATCTCCATGGATAATAAACATGAGCTAGCGAACTCTAGCTAGCTAGCTAAAATACAGTGTAGAGAACAAAACATCTGGTCGCTTCCAATGTGCGTATTTTTATTACCCGATTTGTGTTCTCTGTGCATTTTGTTATCTAATCTGTGTATTTTGTTCTCCAGCCTGTCAAAAAAGTTTGGCACGAGCCAGGTAGTATTAGCACACTAGCTAAAACCCAGACCAGAAAATAAAGATAGAGACCAGTGGAAAATATACACATCGTGGGTTCAAATCACCCACTCTTGCCCGATATAACTGAGTTTAAAATACAATAGAAACTCACCAAAACCTCCCATTAGTCACCAGCCGGCTATGGGTTTTCTAGCTAAATAACTTTACAACTGGGTAACAATACAAATTCCATAACAAGGATAAATCAGCTGACTATCATTTACTAGCTTCCAACCAATTAGAGAATAAGAAAATGCCTGACTTGTTCATTGAGAAAAACCTAAACTCCATCAGTCCTGAATCCCTTTTTCTCTTATTGGACTCTTTCACTCCTGTTTGTTTATACTCTCACGCTCTCTCACTCCTGATTGGCTGCCGGCTTTCACCTATCACCGTGTAGCCGGACTTCTTTCATCCCTATAGCTGGGGCCTGATGGGATTTGACGTATCCGAGCTGGTGTGTGACGTGTGGGGTTGAAATTTCCCGCCAATTTGAACCTGACAGCTCTGACTGTGAATTACTATTACAGGATTCCCAGGGCGACTCACAGCAGCTCATGAACATCATGTTTTAGAGTATATTTTTCTCCCATGACTCAATAAAGCTTTTTTTTTTTAAACCAAAAAATGCTATGCACTGAGCTTTAACCATCCAGGTTTTTATTCAGTTATTCATTTTAAAGCATGTAATTCGGTAACTACTAAGAGTTATTCAGTAACTACAGTAAAACTAATAGGAAAGGAATGTAGTTATAAGAGTGAGGAATGTGTCTGGACCTGGGTCCTGGGAGTTTAAGCTTGAAATGGTAAAAAAATGCTATTTTTAGCAGCAACAGTGCATAACTTGTTCCCCATGAACTTGCTCCCAGTTGAGTGGCACAGAAACAATAGCCAGAACAAGTTTCAGTTTTTGCCATATGTCCTAACCTTAATATATTTTCCATTTAATCTTTTATCAGGATATTAGGATACAAAATCATTAATCCTTAGAACCCAATTAGTGCAATTTGCAGGCAATTTTCATCTTCTTGGTTTTCTAATTCAAGACTCATTTAATACACAAGAACAAGACACATTTCATTAGAAAAGAAATCCTAGTCAATATATGTAATGTGCGGGTTGTAGAAAAAGCAGGATGCAAGTGCGTAAGCTCAGTGGGTTTGTTGAAAGGGCAAACCACAAATTGTCATCAAAGTCCATAGCAAGGGTCAAGTAACAAGCGGGCAAAGTCAAACAGGGGAAATCCATAATCATAAACAATAAACGGGCAAAGTCAAAACCAGAAAACTAAATACATGACAATAACGCTCAGAATCGCAGGCACAAGACATGACGAGACTTCAGTAAAGAAACTGGGAAACACAGAGTGTTTAAATACACAAACTAATCAGGGGTAAACAAGACAGATGAACATGATTAGGATAATTAACCAATGATGGAACGCGGGGCGTGAACAAGACAGAAACCAAAACAAAGACACATGTGAAAACATAAACAAAGGCACATGGATGAAACAAAGTAAAAACACAGAACACAGAAGTAGCGCATGTCGCGCTAGAAACCACAACGTGTGGCCAGAGAGGGAGTTTGTGTCGGGGAGTTCATGACAATATAAACGCTATGTCCTAAAGCACTTGTTTTAGGGTATGTCAGCCAACTGGTTGTTTCTACCACTAAAATATTGACATAAAATGTCACTGCGCTGAGCTGTTGGCATTTGATTAGATATCACTGAAACACATCTTAATAATGCAGTAATTATAACCCCACCTCTTTTTACAATTACGCTACTCTGCTCCAGGTCAATAGCTGTGTCAATGGTCATGAAAATACAAAGAATATATATCTGTCACACCAGCATGTGCCAATGCTGCAATCTTATGCCTTAATTTAGGGTTTGTTCCATAATCATGAAAATAGGGCCTTGTCTCCCAGATTATTTTTTCAAAATTTTAGTCAGTGGTAAAGTATGAACTGTTTACAACTGAACTAACAATATTTTTGTGTGGCAGCATTAGCTGCTCAAAGTTCAGTACCACACTTGACAAATAAAAGAACCTCAAAAGTACACAATTTTATCTTTTAATTTCAATACATTTTAAGCATTATAAACACCTGATGTAAATCCTCATGAAATGTTGAATAATAAAATCCTTTCAAAATGTCAAATTGGCCCTGAGTATAAGGCAGGTATTGTTAGTTATTAATGAACTGTGGCAATCAGTGCTGAAACCAGGTTTGCTCAAACAAGATCAATTAAAAATATTTTATATTCTTTGAAAGTACTAAGCCATAGCATGTCTCACCATTAAAATGTATTGCCAGATAGTTTTATATACATGCAAACATGCACTGATCTAATTTTGGGGTAAGCTTTTCACAGTTACTTGTATTCCAATTTATGGTTCAGGTTATTGAATTCTGTCCTGAGCTTTTGATAGTGTCCAATCACTAATTTTTAAATAATATGGATAAACCAAAGATGGTGTCTCTGTACCATTACTAATTCCCCATTGAGTATTGGAATTGTACTCGAATGGTACTTGATTGAATCTTCAGATATATGATTCGTCATAACTTGGTCCCTATCAAAACAGAGACCCTTTTGTCTTGCAAGACATGCTCCTTTCAGTTGATTAAAAGCGAGACATGCTGGCAAATTTTGGGTCGTCAGTTGTTTAACATCGCAAGCTGGAGTTTCAGTACTTAAAGTTGGACAAGGAGATGTGTTACCTATACAGTACATGTACAGTACAATCTGATCTTATCTTATACAAAGCAAATTTGCAGAAGATCAATTGCTGCAATGTGGTCTGTGAAGGCTAGCTGATTATTGATTGTTACCTGAAAATGATCGAGGTAACAATCAACCAAAGTGGACCTTGATGGTATATTAGTCCATCATGTTTAAAATCAACCTCACTCAGATACACTAAAAACATTATGTCTACACACTATTTTGAAGGATTACTAATTTTGTCTAACATTTTCTTTTTTCTTCTTGTCATTGGTTTTTAATTTATGGCTCAACAAATTGAACAGGATCCTACAAAGTGCAATTAGATTAGATTGACATACCAAGAGAAATGATTATTGCAAATTAGAGTTTTTTTATGGGCCCGGAGCTATCAGATCACATTCAGAGACCATTGAATGATATAACAGTATTCCACCAGCACGTCCACAGCCTGAAGATTGAAAGGCTGCATAATAATTGTCCAGTCGTTCTCTCAGTCTTGCCAAAACTCCATAAAACATTGATGGGTGGGGGAGCGAGCTAATGGCGGAGGCAGACGCATTTTATTACATGTGACTGTATTGATTGGCATGCGTTTTATGCTGTCTGAATGTTCACTCATCAAGCATCTTATTATTGGTCCCCTCAATACATAGCCACTATGATGCCTAGGGCTCCATTGTGAGACTAGGATGTGGATGAAGAAACCACAAAGTAACTGTAATAATACAATTATCAATTGATGGCAGATAAAGACTGAAGGCTTCATTGTAAGGCATCATTGTCACTTGCAAAGATGTTACTGCTCACATCAATACAAATGGAATAGATGGAATGGATCCTTTAGTGGAGTGTTTGAATGATTTGTGAAACTTCGTGTCTACCTTCTATGAGCAAGAGTGCACAGATATATGTGTGTGTGTGTGTGTGTTTGCGAGAGAGAGCGAGAGAGATGTCATGTGGTGCAGACATCCCCCAGAGGGTGTGACGAGGTTTCCTCACTGAATTATGTTGTCACGATTGGGAATTGATGCTTCTTTTTTATCCTTGATGTGCTTTTACAGCCCCATTTTTGTTTTCTTGGCTTCTGGCTCTCTATTTATTGAATTATGCTGTTTGTGTCACTACAGCATTTCATGTAGTGACCTAGTGAAGGTTTCCAGGATTTGGGGAATATTTCACTAGACACTACTACAGAGATTTTGGCTTGAGCTAATCAGAGGAGAAATCAAATGCATCTCGCTTTGGTTGTGTGCATCTTGTTTGGAAACTACTTGAGAGTGATTTTGAGCTTTGCTGTCTATGAGGAGAAGGTATTAAGACAGCACCATACTTTTAAGAATAATGAACAGTCATAACGGCACATTTGTGCTGCCAGGAGCAACTATAAAGAGAATACTGATAAGCCGAGCCTAATAGAAGAAACACCATTAGGCCATCAATCAACGATGTCACGTTTTTGGAATGGCTAAAGCCTTGAAGGCATTTTTATGGTCGTTTCGTATGGGGTTTGTTTATGGTGCTCGTAAAGCATAACCTCTCTATGCTAGTTTCTTTGTTCACCCTTCTCATAATCAGGTGACCTCCCTTGCCAGCACCTGGCAGTAAAATCATTCATGTTGAACGAACTCTTACAGTCCTCATTCAGCGTCCAATTTACACAGTGTGGAGTTAATTACCCCTCAAATAGACAATTTGCTTATTTTGCTCAATTTGCTGCAATCTTAATGAGTATGGTTGACCCTTACCCTGGTTCCCAAAATAGAAAGTTCAACTATGGTCACCCAGTTCTCTCCAGTACCCAGCTGCCATGTAATTAGAAGATGCCTCATCTCCTCCCTGTCAGCTTCAACTTTGTTTTCGAGCTGCAACATCTATCTTCACACCTTGACAGAAAACAAGTGAATGAAAACAAAGTAAAGCAGGATGCAGAGGGGGGAGGGAGTATGAGCAAGATAAGGAGGGATAGTGTTATGGAAATTTATGAGCCAGACATTCAGAAAGACAGAGTGGGGGGCTCGGTCAGCAGCTTGAGAGACGTTTCGTTGTCGGGGCCCCTTTAGATTTATTGATGGTGTTTTCCTGCCTCTCTTTTGGTTAATTGGAAGTTTGTTGATTGCACAAGCAAGGAAGGAAAACATACATGTACATATTATGTATCTTGGGAAAGGTTGAATGATTAGACATTAGACAGGAGCAGGGAAAAACAAATGCTGTCAGGGAAACGTCATGTCCACTGTGCAAAGGCTTTGCAAAAAGGCAAGACCAAACTGAATAAAGCAAAGACAGCACTAAAAGGTTCTGGTTTTGTACATTGCATTACTTTTTCACTACTTTCAAACATTAAATTTTTGCAGATGTCACAATTGGCACAAATGCAATATAGTGATTCGTCATAGTATCAAATCTCATCCAAGATGTGGATTAAGCTTGAATATTTCAGTGCTTTTTTGATTCTGTAATTTTCCTCTGGAGCCTGGAAAAATTAAATACTTACACTACTACATTTTCTCAGTTACAACTGACAAGCATATAATGATATTGTACTGTAAATACATCCAAATATACTTTAATGATTTGTACTGATTTTAAAGAAATAGTTCAGTGAACAATCCTAAAGTTGCTAACAATTAAAGAAAGCAAATAGTCGCTTTACATCATTATGCAAATGACATTTGGCAATAATTTTTTTTTTGTAAACTATTTTTTATTATTTTATAAGTAACGGAATAATTCAGTCAAAAATCACAGTTGTTAACCATTAACAAAAGCAAGAACACTCTCAGAAATAAAGGTACTAAACTGTACCTTTCTTGTCACTGGGGTGGTACCCTTAAGGGAACCCCCCAAGTGACAAGAAAAGATACAGTTCCATACCTTTTTTTCTGAGAGTGTACCGGCAAATTACCATTATATAAGTTGCATCATGTGACTGCCTCAAATTCGTATCTTTTGTTTTGGTATTTTTCGCATTTGTGTTGGTATCTTTTGCATGTGGTGTTTATAGATCTACATACACCCTTCACGACAACTGACATAAACCTACATAAACATTTATAAGGCTTATTCCAATAGGCGTCAACTGTCATAAAGACTGCTTTCTTCAAATTTAATATCAAGTTGACATAGTCAAATAACAGGTTTTTGTTGACATAAGGTTGTGATATGACACTTTCCTGCCTGACTTACGTTAAAACGTCATGACAACTGAC
>JAOUQW010000019.1:15083561-15095222 GCA_028565825.1 Olivaichthys viedmensis | reverse complement strand
GTGCAGGAGTGCAGTGATAGTCAGGAGGTGTGTGTGACTATCTAAGGTGTGTGTTGGTAAGGGGTCTTGATCAGACCTGAAAAATCATATTTAAAAGTAGCCATGACATTAAATTTTTTGCGTGTCCACCCTCATTCATCTGTTCATATAAGGACAGATGTTAGATGGCACAATGTGACTAAAAATGCTTGGGGTAGTCTTTTATATCTGTTTCAGTAATATGTTGGAATACTGAAGGGCAGCAGGTGCAAAGGGGACCTGTGAAGATCCAGTCTGTGCAATAGACAGATGCAGATGAGCAGCTGGAGGGGATTTTCAGATTTATGTCACTTAAAATTGCCCACTGGCACTTTGGCATGGGGGTGTATCTCAAGGCCAGAGAAGGGATGAAATATTTAATGTCCTCACATGTCAGGAGTTTATGAAATACCAGTAATGAGCAGGAACAGACATCATAAGTATTTGTGCTGAAGCAGAAGGCTGAATATATTTCCTTCATTTCTTCCTGACCGTGATGGAATACTCGCACATGGCCTTGAAATCAACATAGCAGGATAATCCAGCAGTTTATCATCTCAGTATCTCTACACAGACACTTGGCAGTGCATGAACCTTATTCACATTTGATTCAGAAGTTGAATATCCCCTTTTTTTATATACATATAATTTTTATATATTTTGACCATTTTCAGCCCAGCAGTCAATTATATTAGGGATGAAGTCAACAGTAGATTGATAGGCTCTGCCTCAGCTGAATGCCCCAGCATGTTTGACAAGAATTACTTTAAGGTGGCGCTCTATGTTAAGAGGGAATGCTAGTAATGAAAAATCACCTTAAATGTAAAATAAGAAAAATAGGTATTTCTCTTCTATATTTGCTTCAAGGCAACACATTCCAGGATAAACTATTAGGCCTGCGTCTTGCAGAACTGTTTCCCACATTCTGGCAGCTCTATTTATATCAGTAAGGGAACTGTTAACTTGTGATGCCTGCTCTCATTGTAGTACCACTTCATTGATGCCATCACAAGCCATTATGGAAATCTAAGTCACAAGTAACTCAGCAGCTGAGGAAGAATCACACTACCGGCTTGTCACAAGGGCTCTGTGTAAACCATGATTTAAATGTGAACTCAAGACAGCAGCTCTAGAAATGCTTTCATATATGCACACACACACGCATACATGCATGTGCACACACACACACACACACACACACTCACTCACTCACTCACTCACTCCTCACCAGGCCCTGAGCAACACTCATACTAAATTTAATTGAACTCATGGGGTGGTAGCAGTAAGTGTCAGGCTGGTGTGCGGGGGGCCAAAAGATGGTATGTGAGACCTCTAAATGACGGTGCTGATGAGGTTTTCTGCTATGTCCCCTAAGGTGCACTCTTAAAGTTGGTTTTGGAAGCCAAGCTTTCAGAGACCTGCATAGCAGAGAGAATGGCTCTGGGAATAGTAGGGTGCTGAGGTGCTGAGGTGCTCTGTGGTTAATGGGGCTAAAAGGTCCTGACAATTCGCAGGCATTAAAACAAACATTTAAACTCTTGCTTAATTAGCAGTGCTGTATTGTATGAAGTATTGACAAATGCAAGAAGCATGTTTGAGGAAACACAAGCTACATTGCACTGCTGTTGTGGCTCCTCCAACAGGCATGAAGCCTGAAGCCTTGTCTTTTTCAGGCTATGTTTTTCAAGCTATGTTGTAGCTGGCCTGCTCCCACCTGCTCCCACAGAAACTTTGACAGCGCCCGCAGACACTCTTGACTACTTATTTCTGTTTGTACCCTCCCGCAATATTTTCTAATGAACTAAGTTGGTCCAATTCCATGAAAGACAGGAAAACAGGAAAGCAGTGTAGATACCGTTAAGAGCATTTTTCTTTTTAATAAACACAAAAAACAGACCAAATGATTTCACATTGACCAACGTGTTTTGTCTCTTGGAAATTATATTGCAGGCTCGCATTGGTCTTTTTTCTAAATCAAAACACCTCAGAGATGTGTTTTAATTTCTCGTGCCTGCTGTGGTATTAATGTTAGTTGCGCATAGTATTTGGATGTCAAATGTGGCGTGACATTTGTTGTGTGTGGTATTTGGTTGTTCGAGAATATTATTAGAGTGCATTATTGTGCAATTGAATATGAGGTGCTTCATGGTGCGGTAAGCAAAACAAAATGATCAGGTCAATTTATGCACAATTAAATAAAAATTCCCAATCCAACCCTGAATGACATCATAAAAATGCCATCATTGCAATGATTTTTCAATGCTTACCAAAACAAGACACAAAGTTTTAGCCTAAAGATTTTGATCATTCAAAGTAAGACTTTTGTTGGAATTTACTGAATATTATTGCATATGTGCTATTTCTCTTTGTCCTTATTAAAGTAAAAATGCCCTGTGCCTGCAACTTTTTTCTCCCGATGCGCTTCTCTAATATGCTGCATTGTTGAGTGCCTCATCATGTTTGGAGGAGAACAGTAAATAGTCAAGTGTCATGTATAAATCAAATTAAAGGTGCAGTTTGTAATGTTTAAAAGTGTTTCTAGACCTGTAATAACCATATAATAATTAAAAAAAAAACTTTTAGAAAAACTTAGATTCACAATATTGCCATGCAATGGATCTGGCCAGTATCTTTTATTCAGGCTTCTGTTCACATTTTTCTGGCTCAGAAATTAGCTCCACCCCCAGCCAGAACACCCCTAGCCGCTTTTCCTTAAAAAGCAACTCACAAGGCATACATAGTTTCAACAAAGAGTGTGGGATTGGTTTGATTGACTGTTCCTTTAATCTGTAAACATATACTGTATAACTGGACGGTGGGTAAGGATGGTTAAGAGGGTTACTATTCCATCCTTTCCTCTCTACAAGATTATGTTCTGTTCAGTTATGTTCTGAAGACAACTATGTATAGATGACAGGGTGGGACAAACCTATTGAGTGTTTTCATTGTGCTTCATTTGAGTGTTTTACCAGTATACAATTAATTTGCAGCTGTGTTTGAACCTTTAGTTAGGCAGAAAGTTGCCAACTAGATGTTAGGAGGAACATTACATGACACATGGCCAGAAATAATAGAGTATATGTCAGAATTGGCAAAGCATTGTCTCCAAAACAGAAAACAGGGACATGGCAGTCGTAGGAAATGTAGATTTTTTTTTGCAGAACTGAGACAGGACAGGAACGATTGGGACAGAGTGAATTGACTCTCCTGTGTCATACTCTAGTATGTACTGAATTGGTGGAACAGTGTGTACTCCAACTTGAGGAAGCTGTAATGAAGTATGATGACAACCACTCGAAACTCTGCAATAGCAAAGTGCCACTCACTTCATCATACACCTCAGTAAAGAAGGCTGCTGGGAGTAGAGCAAAAAAAGGTTTTGCTGTGATTCAATTTCCTAGATATGTGTGGAAAGCTATTTTTGGAGGAAGTGTGCTCATGATGTTTCCTCCATGGGTTCACCTTGATAGGTTTGGGCACTTCGTTTTACTTAAGAGATAAGATTGGAGTTTTGTCCAAACCAGATTCACCTGCCTGTAACCCATTCATTCATTCTCTCAGCTCACCGTCTCTTTTGCACCATCATGCTCAGTTCATTATTAAGAACATAGAAAGATGAGACACACACACTTCAGCATCCTGAACTTAATATATGCAATTACTGTATCAGAAACAGTCAGGAGCTCTGACTCTTTCCCAGTAACTGCAATATTCAATAACCATTCTGTCATATCAAAGTTTTTTCACCCTGCCAATATTTATGTAAAAACACATTTAAAAAGCAGTTCAACAGGCTCTGGATGTTTTTGATGTTCACTCTCTAGATATAGGCATTCCTTCAAGATGGGTCATCTGTTTCATGTCAAGCATCCAGCACAATATAGAGGGTTATTGATCAGTGGTTCCTTGATAAAACATAATGATGAACAAAGTTTTAGGTTTTGGATAGATGGACAGCAAGGAATAAAGCATACTGCATGTGCTACAGACTAATTTCAAGTTTATAACACTTAGATTGTTCTCCAGTAACCTCAGTTCAACTTACTGTGTGCTGCATGTCAGCCCACACAATAGGCCAAGAGTAATTAGAATATCTTTAAACAGAAGAAAATATTTACTGATACATAATACATTTATTTGCTTGCCTTTTCACATATTACTTGCAAGGGCAAAGAAGCTAAACTACAATTCCAAAACTTCTGAAACAGACTTACACTTAAAGGTGAGGTTTGTAATGTGTAAGGCCAGAGCTATTGTTGTCCCTGCACAACCAGAGGCCAGCGCTATGGTTGCTCCGCTGCATGCTCCACCAGCTGGGGAGTCCCACGGCAGGAAGACTGTGACAATTAATGGGTCAATTTTACAAAAACTGTGTGTGTAACTGTTTCACTCTTGGATAACAGCACAGACCTAAACACAGTTAGAGTTAAAATGGTTTGGCTTTTGGTAGACATATAATTAATATTAATATACAGTTTCCTATAAAAAGAAAAGATTTTAGCCAGAAAGTGCATACTATTAAAAACATTTTTTTATTAACATTATAATACTCATTGGTTTGGAAATTGGCTATATATTGCACCTCTGCCATGATTCTCTGTCTTAATCTCTCCCTCATAGTTTATCACTATGCATCACAGTTTCGTTTGAGGTAGTAAATGCAATTAAGTTAGCTTGTAAAGTAGCACTCAAACATGCTCAAATAAACCCAAAATATTTTGGTAAATGTGAGTTTTTCGCTGTTGCTGATCGCTTCCTTTTATGAGTTGTTAGTTACTATCAAACATAATCCAGATGAACCACTAACTAAGCAGTTTAACTTTGTATGGTTATAGCTGGACTTTGACATGGCTAACTAGCTGTTGGCATGTCTTTATCTTATCTTCTTTATCAATTGCAAAGGAGGAAGCAAAGAATAAGCTTTTCAATTTCATGGTCATGGTAATTTAACACAAAAAAATAGGCAGCAACCACTTCTATTACAACACTGCTATTAAAGCCAGAACTTGCACAAGTTATAAAGAAGAACACACTTAAATTAACTTCTATAGAAATGTTCAACTTAACCAGGATGCCAGACCTGCCACAAAGTGCTGTGTCCTTATTTCATGAAATAATGCTGTGTGTCCTAGTTCCATTAAGAGTAAATTAAAGCTAGTATTGATTATAGTTTAAAAAGTCTCACCTGGACTTGAGCAAAGGACTTAGCAATACATGGTGTTGGATGTGGACAAACATGATCAGAGGGTCGTGAATTAAAGAGGAGTGAGAGGCCCCTCTATGTTTCACAAA
Source organism: Olivaichthys viedmensis (assembly GCA_028565825.1). Classification (NCBI taxonomy): domain Eukaryota; kingdom Metazoa; phylum Chordata; class Actinopteri; order Siluriformes; family Diplomystidae; genus Olivaichthys; species Olivaichthys viedmensis. Next base: position 15,089,912 of record JAOUQW010000019.1, on the reverse strand, counting down.
AACCTAGTGTATAGCACATCTTATTTAGTATACCAAATATCTCCATTCAAAATACCTCACCCCACAGTAACATCAACATTATAGCATCATAAAGCCACTTGTGCCTGTCCTAACCAAATAATCCAAACACAGGACACAATAACTGAAAAAGAAACACAGGCTAAAGTTCAAATTTAATTCCATTCATTTACCGACCTTGGAAAGTTGCAACAAAATCTTTTGGTTCCTACACTCAACATTACAGCATATTATAAAGTCCTGAAAGCTTGTGTCCATGCCTAGTTACAGTTGCTAAGCTACTATTGGTCAACAGGTAAACAAGATGAAAGATTGGTGTTTTTAGAGAAGTTTTAGCATTGGAAATCTGACTTTAGATCAGATTATATGAACATCTGGCTCACGTTTCCAGTTTGATCTTGTCAGGCTCGGGACAGATGCAAGTGCAGCCTATGGGCGAGGAGACACAAGTCAGACAACACAAAGGGGTTAGGCAGTTTTGTGATCGGAGGACAGACATAAGGTCAGGCAATCAGCAAACGGGTTTTGAGAGTCTCAGGCAGGGTCGGAAGTCCAATAGAGCAGTCCGGGGTCATACACAGGAGATCTGTCAGAATAGTGCTTAATGAATTGTCGAAGTACATCGAGGCAAGACTTAGCAACGTATGTGTGTGGAACTGGGGTTTATATGAGAAGAGAGAGATACATGGTGATTGTGATATGGAACAGCTGAGAATGATCAGAAGCTGGGCGATCTGGAACGCGGAAGTGAGCCGGCAGGTTTGAAACGTGATGCGGGTGTGAGCTGGGGATTCTGGGTAACGTAGTCTTGGTTGACAGGTGCGGATGTGACAGATCTGATACTATGGTACACTAGGGCCTATGTCCCTTGGTGATTTAGCTGGTTGAGGCAACACAGTTTGGCCTGTGATTTAAACCAGAAATTATAGTGATTTAATTAACTGGATTTTATATAGTTTTGTGAAGGCAGATCCCAGCTAACAATTTTACGTTAGCAAAAAGTTTTCTGAACGTTGCTGTTTTAGGAATTTTTGGTTTTTGGTTCAATCTGTCATGTGTTCTGGTGGTTCTGCAAGTGTATTTATAAATGTTCCTACAACATTGCTGCAACATTTTTAGTTGTAGGAACGTTAACACGTTAACATGTCTCTATAATGCTTTTTTTTATCTAACTGGGAACGTTTTCTGAACAATGTTTTAATATCACTATTGTTATAGAGGTTTTTAGAACATTGCACAAATGTTTTTTCTAGAATGTTAAAAGTTTAGCCTTTTTGAGCCTGTCGAATACTCACTGGACGTTCCAATAACATTCTCTATTAGCGGGAATAAGCATGACAATAGGCACTGTTTTTTAGGGAATGGAATTGCAAGTGGATAAGCATGTAGAATGTGTGTGTGTGTGTGTGTGTGTGTAATCTGGAAATACTGTAAGTCTATGCAAACAGTTAAAAATATGACATTAATACGTCAGTACTATGGAACAGAAGCGGTAAGTTTACCCCTTCACATTAGACGACTTTGGACTTAAACAGCTAAATTGATGACAAAAATTGCACTCATTTGTTCTCAGTAACACACAATGGATAAAGCAGGCTAAAAAAATTGAATGCTCAGTCACACTTAACTAATACGTCCATATTTTTCGAGCCTGCCTGCTAATGTAGTGAGAGAATGCTGAATGTCTGCCCAGTCCCATAGTGCTTTGAGATCAGCATTTCTGCCCTCCAGGGAGCAATATATCGCCCTGGATGCTTCATGTTTCTCCATCAAAGAGCAGTAATGAAGCACAACCTTCTTGTCCAGCTAGGAAATTGAATTTGCTCTAGCTTGAAAAAGCCTGCAGCGCAACCACTCGACTCTTGTCCTGTCGTGGTGAGACGTGTTCCTTTGGCACAGCGGGCACTTGTTGAGGATTTGGCAGAACTCGTGTTGTGTGTCAGTGTTGAGGTTTAGTGATAAAACCAAAGCGGAAAGAATCTGTTTTGGGGTCAGGTTTGCGCTTATGGTTTTGCTTGTTAAGAAAGGTTGGCAATGAGATTGCACTCTTGATAGCATATACTAATATGTTGTCAATATATTCCTAAACATAAATAAAATATATTGTAATATATATTCAATATATCATGTCATACATAGGATGACAGTTAATCTCAGAAAGGAAATTAGAAATAAGTAATAAATCAAAACAATTTAAGTTTTAATTTTTTTTTTGTGATCTGGTTGTTTTGAAGGCTCTAAAACCTACTAAATGTAATTTATGTGGAGAATTTTTTTTTTATGGATGCTGTCCTAAGACAGAATAGTTATGTTTCTTTCTGACTACCAGCACAAATTGTCTATGAGCTAAAAGTACATAGACTAACACAAACTGCTTTGTAAATTCTGTCTTTCCCATAATTTTGAAAATCTATATGCTACAATTCTACGGCAAACACTAAAGCTCTGTTAATATCGCAGTAGGCTGCACAGTGACTAGGAGATCACTATGTGTTGACCATATAGACTTGTTTTAATATGTTAGACTGACTGCCAGGGTCCCCTTTAAGGTACGTTATATAGAAGTCAAAGTAATTCAGTTATTCAACAAACATCTGTTAGCATGGAGTATAGTAGCCATTTTGGGAATACTAGTACATAACATATCAAAATGTAAAAATGCTATTTGCTTATGTTCTTATGTTTAAGTCTAGCTTGAAAAAGTATATGAGAAAAATATGATGGAGCTCTTGGTTTGCTAATTTTATTAGCTCTGCTGACTTATCACCAGATGGAGGGGCAGAGCGCCATATTGTCATGGATGGAGTGCTGCATTTGGAGGCGCTGTATTACTCCACGCTTATGGATGGTGATGAGTTTGACACTGTGACAGCGCTTGTTTGTTGGCAGCTTGAACACAGTGCTGTGCTTTATTAATTCAATTAAGTGTCTTGTTGCCTAAGTCCCAGCACACCCCCTCCTCAAACTCTACCTCCACTCGAGCTTGACACGGGACATTGAAATAGTTCACTTTTTTATTGTGTTGGAGCTGTTCCTCCTCCGCTTACGTCAGAAAAAATACAGTGATCCTCCGAACAAGATAGCCTGGGAGGATCAAGTGCCATTACAGAAAGTGGAAGTGTATATGGGGAGCATTTGAGGGAGCTCTGTAAATGTTTAATATTGGATGTGCAAAGTGTGCCTGCTTAAGTTTAGGGGTTAGGCTTGCTTTATTCTAACCATGTTAGTAATATCAGTAGGATTACGCCTAAATGAGGCATGTGCAACTCCAATATAAAGGCAAGGAAAACATTTGCTCAAGGCAACAGCACAAACATAAGGAAAAAAGTAACGCTGTATTTGGTTCATGATTATTTGTTTCTCTGAGATTTTGTTTCCTGGGGATCAGTAGGTGAGAGAGATGAATAAAACAGTAAGTAATAGCTAAACTTACTGTTGCAAACAGGATCATTGCTTTCTTATGCAGACTGGGGGATTTATATTGCAGAAATTGGCCCGATTTGCATCCAAACAGTCAAATGACCAGCTTATTCAATAAACTGTTTGCTTAATTTTTATTATGTGGACACAGATGCCTATCAGACTTAGCACTCATCAGCATCCTGGAAAGGTCAGGCACAGAGAGCAAAAGGGAAATGTACCAGATTTACCCCCCTTGACAAATATAATTAATTGCAAGAGGGCTGAATGGTAATGGGAAGGCAAGATAACTGCAGATGCTTTTTTTTCTGTGCATTGTTGCTGTGGTTGTTTGCGAGAAAGGATTGCCAGTGTAAAGGATATTTATTATAATGGTGGGCCAGCTGTGGCAAAAATAAACTGTGTTCCTGCAGGGAAGAACTGGCAGGCCACACCATCTGCTGAGTTATGACAATCAACTGTTTGTACAAAAATAGCCCTGTATAACCGGTCAGTGCAAATATGTTCTATAGAAGCTTTCAACTTTCTCATGGCCCAGGTTTTCTCAAGGTTTAAGCTTTGAAATTTGTTTTGGTTATAGCAGCTTGCTGGCTGACGTAAATAGATAACATATCTCTATAACAGAGATTTTCTGCTTCAATGTACTCATTCATCCTGTTTATTTTTATGTTCATTCTGGTTTCCACTGATCAACATAATAAATATAATTGTAAAGTTGTAAATGTCAGTGTGAGTGGCCATACTGTATATCAAAAAATCTCATTCATATAGAACTATTTTTCAAGGATAGTGAGAAATGTTATTCCTTGACATATGCAGTAGTACCAAAAAAGCCTAACTAAATCACAAATGTGCCGAGGATCAACTCACATGACTCCTGCCATTCCACCCGTACTGTCTGCAGTTATGCTACACTGTCCCTAGTATTTGACCCTATTTAGGCATACAATGTTACAACATGCCAATAAAAGTAAGTATTATCATACAACATGTAGGATGTGGGGTCAGGAGTGCTGTGCTCATCTGAAACAGTTCACACCCTCAGCTGCAAATCAATGGAGTTAGGAATGTGGGCCAGAGGGAATGAATTTCCCACACCAGTGAATTAATAATAATAATAATGTCACCTTTATTGTCACATATACATATACAAGTACAGTACAGTGAAATTGATTCTTCGCATATCCCAGCATGTTGGTAAGCCAGCATCCCAGTGTGCATTTGATTAAAGCAGGATGCAACTGCATTTACTTATGTGCACTCCCAAGTAGACAGGGTCTGATAGCATTAAAGGCATGTGAGAAGCAAAAAAAAAAACATGATTTCTATTGAACTCCCAGCCATGGCTGAATGGCAGTATGTTTAATGAAGCTGGAGAGGACTGCTTCCTCCACATTGGTACTGGTGTGTAATGCAAATTGCATGGAATCCAGATGCTCACTCGGCTGCTGTTTTAAATGCACCGGAATAATCCAATTGAATATCTTAATGTGAGAAATGAGGACAACTGGTAAGGCAGTCTGAGGGTTTCTTGGCAACTGACATAACATTAGAGGCCTTCCAAAGCATTGGTGCTTGATTGGGAAAAAATGTAACACTGAACAGAGTACGTTGTAATGACATTATGCCCAGCTACAGTACCTTATTTGCATTAATGTGCTTGTTTTTAATCACTTATTCAATAGTCAAAAACAGACTCCATAACCCTATCATTAGTTGTGCCATATGAGTGTTGATGTATTCATGACAGTTCATGATTTTCCGGGTGTGTTCGCATATGGGGAAAAGGAAGAGTTTTTCTTCTGTTGTGGTGCTGACCCTCCTGTGCGAGGTGTGTGTGCGCTGAAGGTAGAGAGCACGAGCTCACAGCTCTCAACCCTGTATTGGTTTTCCCTGGAATGGTTAATAAACCCGACATGCTTGAAACTACAACTCTCTCTCCTCTGTGGCTCTCTTTGTGTGGCTGACTGAAGTGGGTATTACCCCAGCTGCTAGCTCTGGCCCGCAAAATTTCTAGAGCAGAGATAGTTCGTCTAATTCCCGTCAGGATTCTGATCAGAATACAGGTAACACTACACTACAGAAGTAAAGAATTTTGAGATGCATAAAGAATACAACATAACAACCTGTAACTTTTCACTCTTAGCTATAGAATCTAAAACATCCATTACACACCATGTAAGCTGGGAATACTTTGTTAGGTTTTGTTTTTTTAAAACCTAACAAATTTAGTTTCTCCCAATTTAGTCATTGCTCATTCCCACCCACTAGCTAGTAGTTCTCTCCTATTGCACGACAGCCACCGACTTTTTTGAGGGTGAGGCTAACACGTGCTTCCTCCGAGACACATGAAGATGACCTCTGCATTTTTTTGAACTGCTGCTCATGCAACATCACAGGGCAGTTCCACACACTTGGAGGAAAGCACCCTCATCCATATTCGTATTTGTATTCATGAGCCCACAGACGTCCACAATTGGCTGGTGCCGGTTTTGATCGATAGGAGAGAAAGTGTATTGCCACCCACCCAGAGAGCAGGGCCAATTACACTCTCTTAGATTCCCGGCCACGGATGACTGTGGCATCGTCAGGGCTCAAACTAGCGATCTCCAGATGATGGGGCAAACACTTTACTGTTGCACCACTCGGGAGCCCTTAAGTTAGCTTAAGTTAACCATTCTCCGTTGACCTCTCTCATCAACAAGAGCTGCAGAACTGCTGCTCACTGGATGTTTTTTCTTTATTGTACCATTCTGAGTAAACTCTATTGTGTAAAGACTATTGTGCATGAAAATCCCAGGAGATCAGCAGTTTAAAAAAATACTCAAACCAGCTCCCTGAAGCTGCTGGTCCGTATCTGCATGATTTTATGCATTGCACTGCTGCCACATGATTGGCTGATTAGATAATTGC
>JAOUQW010000019.1:15026290-15045931 GCA_028565825.1 Olivaichthys viedmensis | reverse complement strand
GGAGAATGGCCAGACTGGTTGGAGCTGACAGAAAGGCTACAGTAACTCAGAAAACCACTCTGTACAATTGTGGTGAGTAGAAAAGCATCTCAGAACGCACAATGCATCGAACTTTGAGGCGGATGGGCTACAAAGGGAGGCCCTACCCAGTATTTGTATATTAGCACCTAATAAAGTGCTTGGTGAGTGTATACCTGAAATAGTATGGATTTCAGACATCAGCTCATTTTACAAACAAAAGAACACGAAGTACAAAGTTTGGAGGTGGAGTCTATTCTTGAACTGATCTGATCAGCAGCCTGGCAAAGAAAAAAAGATCTGCATAAATGTAATATGTAGCTACAATTACTGCTCATCAGCAGAGATAAACATTGTCTTACAGAGTAGAACTAGTGCCTTTTGACATTTTTAATTCATAGTGTGGCTACTGTTGTCCATCATGGCTGCATTCTCCTCAGCCTCCAGAGAAAGCTATTAGGTGAATCTTTATGAGGCCCTGTAACACCGGTGATAAATATGGTTGCGTGACCCATAACTCGGCCGATTGATCAGAAGCAAAGTCCGTGAACATGGAAGGGGTCATGGGCACTATTATGGAAACGCATTGATGAAATCATTTCTGGGTGGTCCAGCGTGTACAAGTTAAACAAAAAACTCAAATGGCTTTATTGATCACACATTCAATTTATTTATGGACATTTATCGCAGCCACATTACTGGGTGTCAGCAGGGAACACTGGGGTATTGTTTGAACGAATTGCTCATTGAATTTGTTTGAGAAATACACAAGTCATTCAAGATGCGGGCTTTTAATAGGGGAGGTAGAAATAATTTATTAGCGCCTCCACAGGTGGTTTATTGAGCTGTTGGTGCTGAAATTAAAGCTAAATTTGCTGTAAACCACTGGGCAGGGTGCAACTCCTTTTACGTGAGGGACAGACAGGGGATAAAATATTTTAAGAGAAGTCAATATAATGCTGCTCCTGGAGTTATTGCACATTATAAAGCTCTCATGGACAACTATTCACCAAGTTGATTAGAACTCATACGGCGAGTAGTATTTGTGTATTATAACTGCCATTGCTTCCTGTCTCGTAGTAGTGCATGTGTATAACTCTATAAAGCTGCTTCACTCCTTTCTAACTTCTCCTTCAATATAATACTATTTCCTGGGCCATGCTGCAATGCACACAAGTTCACCTTATTAATTTCATTCCCAGGGGTGACGATTAGCATCTCTGAACTGTGACTGTAACACACAAATGTGTGTATGTGTGTGTCTCTGTCTGACCAAAGCCTGCAGTGTGAAAATCCTGCTGGTACAGCACAGCTGCAGATTCGCCATTTTACTGCTACATAGCAGTGGGAGCAGGAAAAAAAGAAAGTCTTTGTTTGATTGTATCAAATATTTAAAAAAGACAGACCCATGTAATGGATCCACATATTGTTCTGCATATTTCATGTTTCTTGAGAAGACAGTATGACAGGACTCTTTGCAACTTAATTGTTTTCAAGGTATTGTAGTCTCTCTTAACCTTTGGAAGAACTTTGGAAGGCTTCTGATGGGGATCCTCTCTATTATTGATTCATGGTCAGGAATAAGTGTTTTTATTGAATGGTTGTGGTGAATATTGTGTCCACAGATTAGACTGACCATAAGCCTTTAAACAGATTCAGGTAAACAACACAAATTTTAAGGCTCAGGTGACATCAACCGCAGATTCAAGTGAAGCACCAACTGAGAGCCTCTCTGTTAACATCTTTCGGTTCCTAAGGTCTTGGGAAAACCATGGGTGACTATCACTATTTTTTTATCTTTTTGTCAGTTATGAGATGCTGCTTCACTATTCAGATCCACAGCTGAAACAGACCAAATATCTTAGCCAAGATAAGCTTGTTATTTACTCCTGGGGGTTCTCGGCTGTAGGTCTTAAGGCAGGGTGGCAGATTTTGAATTTTTCATTTTGAACATTAATTTTTCAGGCAGTGGAAAGACTAAGGGCTTTACCAGGCAGAGAGAAGCTTCACCTCTCTTTTAAAGTCCACTAGTGTCCTTGCTGGTGGTGGTGGTGGATATTGACAGAGATTGCTATCTGCTCCTGCAGGCTGCAAAGAGCTGAAGATTGAGATCTGTACACTTCCTGGTTTCTCTATTACAGATAGCTGATGCTATCACATTCATGCTGATGCAGCCAGTCAATATTCACTATCTTAGATATTTTACTTGGTGTGGCCAGACTAGTTCTTTCTAGGAAGCTTGCTCTAACAAAATGGTTTCTTTTGTTTGCTACTTTTATAATAGCTGAATTGATTTTAGTTTGTGAGGCTAGAAGGTTTATGAGTTGGCTGAGGGTATAGGTTTATTCTGGCACTGAATTTGTGTAACTTATTTAATGCATGGACTTTCCACAGATATAGAGAAAATGGTATTGTTCATAATACAAAGGTACACAAATCAACAAATGCCTACATGTCACCTGATGTAGGTCTGATCAAGACATGTCATGCTAGTCTGAACCATGTCCACTTTGTGGAGTAAAAATTCCACACCAGGCAAAACCAGCCATTACAGCCCTGTTGGGACTTACCTATGGTTTGAACCCTTCCCTGTTTTCAGCTCCCTAATTTTGCATCTGGAGAGCAAAGCCTGATCCACCTGGAGCCACCATTACTCTAAGAATTATCTGTCCCTCTTGAGCAAGCTGTGTACCTCTTTGCATATTTTTCTTGTGGACCTCATGTTTTTCGGACAGCTGCATAATTTAAGAGCGTCCCTAAAGGAAATGCTTGCGCTGTAAATACAAGGGAAAATGCTTCAACAGTGTTTGAACTCTAATTGAAAATGCTCACCTTTTTTGCACCTCCAGAAAACAATTTTTTTTATTTGCAACGTGCCAACAGTATGCTTTGCTTCCCTGGAACATCCAAAAGTGCACCACATAGAAAAATGTGAATGTGAATAATGTACCTTCTGTCCCCATGCAGTAAACACATGATTTTAGCTTTGCTGTAGAAAAAGTGTTTATCAAAAGTCAGGTTTCGATTGATGAGACATGCTCACAGGAGATCCTGTAGCACATTAATGACATTAATGTGGCATGAGGCCGAGGTTTTACTTTGGCCAGAATTCAAAGGAATGAGGCTGAGCGCCTGTGGGCAGTTGATGCTGTAGCTTCAGAGATTATGTCCACTGATTTGACATGTTGGTCAACCGCAGCTAATGTGTTCTGCTTTGTGCTTTCAGGGGCAGAGGGTGCCGTCTTCAGTAACTCGGTGGAGACGCCACACGTCAGAGCAGAGCCCTTCAAAGAGCTGCGGTAAGAGTTTTATTCAATTCACAGGTAAAAATAAAGGCACTGCAAAAGGAGGAGGGGTTAAAGAGTAACTCTTATCAGCGTATTAAAGTCCTTGCTAGAGCTAGGCACTGCATGGATTCAAAGTATGCTTGGAGTTATTTAATATAACCGAATGCTTAGTACGTGTCTGCTCGCGATGTTAGCGCTGCCACACCAGGGGAATTTTCTGGCATGTTCTGAAAGGTTTCCTTAAGGATCAGTGCCTTGGTGTAATATCTGAAGCATTAACACCAGTCCTTTCACCAAAGTGCAATTGAGAAATCTTAGATCCATGCTGGCGAGCCTTGCAAGGAGATGATTGCACATCGATAGCAATTTTCCTCACCAAGGTTAATGATCAAAGATTGCATGAGTGGATGTTAAAAAAAAAACATTTGTCTCACATGTGGCTCTGTTTTGCTCTACAAAGGAGGGGAAGTAAAGCATGACATTTTCAGGCATCTCCAAGTTTAAACTTTTGCATATGTTCTGCTAACAGCAGATTACAGACTGTTTCAGTAACTCTTTGCCCATCAGAGAGAGGAAAGGAAGAGATGATATGGACTACCATTTGTTAAATGTAGTCAGCTTTTTACAAACAGCCATAAAAGGCTTATCTGTGATGCAAAACAAGTCCAATGTCCAGAAGAATGAACTAGACATTGATTGTGAAAGAAAAGTCCTCTGATCTGACCACAAGTTCACTATAGATTTCTGATATAATGAAAGGAGTAGGGAAGCAATAAGGATCAAGAGGCTGACAGCATTAACCAAAACATGTAAAATATGTTTATGTCTGTAAACGTTTTTTAATGTTTGCTTTTATGGTTAACAATGTTTTTTAGCCTAAACCTATATACACCAGACATTAACATGCTTTCTGGTCCTGGATGTTGTCTACATAAAGAGAATGTCCAAATGCAGTCCAAATCATAAGCACACACTATCTAAGTGTGCATGTGTGGATAATAGGGCTGCAAAATATATGGTTTGTTAATCATCATTGCAAGATTGACCTTTGCAATACTGATACTGCAGAAGCCTGCAATATGAAAATTAGCACCCTATTGTGTACGGCAAACATTCTGATCTTTCAGAGGTTTCAGATAAGCTTTGTGTGGGTGTTGTGATAAATCATGGCATTGGCATGATCCAAAAATATATATATGTTTTTAAACAGTGGCACATCACAGGTTAACCAGTTTGTTTTAATATATTGAAAGGCATATTGCAATCTCATTGTGTAGCAATATAATCACAATATGCTATGTTTGTTTATTATCATGCAGACCTAGTGGATAGGGTCAAGTAGAACCCTCGTATACATGTTCTTTAAAGAATCACCAAAGACCATAGCAGTGTTGTTTAACCCCTTTAAATCCCAGATTTTTATTCAGTTATTCACCTTAAAGCATATTATTTAGTAACTACTATGAATTATTCAGTAACTACATTGAAATTAATAGGAAAGGTGTTGTAGTTACAAAAGTGAGGAATGCAAGTTTGGACCCGCGATGGGTCCTAAGGGTTTAAGGGGTTAAAGACATCCAGGTGTGTAAAGACATAAGTAGCCTTTCAAGATGAGAGAGTAATAAAACTGAATGCTCACCTTGCAAACCTTGTGCCCTCAAGCAATGTGCTACAACTGATGACTGGCTTTTGCTATGAGTCAGACTCAAAACCTTTAAGAAAGAGCTGTTTTATGCAGAGTATTGACATACCATCAGGCAGTGTTACTCAAGGTAACACCGTTTATTAAGTCTAGAGCTTGATCTGAGGAGAAAGCTGTTGTGTAGATACACACAAAGGAAGATCAATGACCATGTAGCTGGCACCTCCTGCTCTTGGACAGGCACTCTTCGCTCCCTGATCGATGTCCGGATGCTCATCAAAATCTAATTAAAAGAAATTCTCATTAACTAAAACAAACATGCACTGGCAATAGTCGAGCAGAGGGGGGATGCTGGCGAGTGGGTCAGATATGGTAGGGAATGCATGTGTAGCAGGATAATAATGGGCAATAAATGGCCTATTGGTGCATTAGCTTCACACACACACACACACACACACACATTATGGCCCCGTTCATCTACTTGTTTTTTTGCTGACAGCGATAGAGTAGAAGGAGAGCCAACAGTACTGACATGTGACATGGCCCAGATATGTGTCAGAAAGACCACCTACTAGAACGGTGTAATCTTTGTGGTGAAAAGGGCGCATTATAAATCCAAGAGTAACTGACAACCTTACTTATTCATTTTGTATAAAACTAAAGGGATAAAAGAAGGACTGAATGTGGAGCATTAGGTGTTCCATGATTTTTAACTGATGTTTTTTTTTTATATAAAACTTGATGTTGTTTGATATTCTTTATACTGGCATATAGACAAACAGAAACTGAGGCCTTTTGGGAGGAAATATACTGAAAGAAAGATTGCTAAAGACTTTTCTTCATGCCAGTGCAGAAAGTTAGTGTGAGTGTCCTCAAGTGACAGAGAAACTCACTTCCAAAAAAAACAAAACACATTGATTTGTCCTCAGGGGATTTGGTTGCATGAGCCGTGAAACATCTGTCATGATCTATATTTCCAAATTTGTTTTTTGGAGAGGAGCAAAATATTATTTTATTGCATAATTATTGTTTCTTTGTGCAGATCTCCTCGTAGCAAATGGACAGCTGAATATGAAATATTGGCCCTCACAGTCCTATAATTTCACCTGACAGAGATTCTATCCAAGCATCCAAGCGGAAGCTAAATTGCTTTATTTATTTATTTATTTATTTATATATTTTTCAAAGAAAAGTAGAATTCAAAACTCTGACAGGTAACAATTGGGAATTCCACTGCTACCTCACACACCACTTTTCTGTTTCTTGAAGAAAAAGTTGTCAAGTTGTCATGAAGCTCAATTTTTCCATATTCAGTACAATCTATAATAGAAAAAGCATTAAAGTTTCAAGACATGGACTTGTGACAGATACTAACCCAACTGCAGTAAAACATTAGTCCATTAAAGAAGAGTAAGGGGGGGGAATCAGGAGAAGCATTCAATGAGATGTTTGGTTGTAGAATGAGGGTTTTAGAATAAATGTGAGCTGGCTGGAGAGTGCTCATCTCTTATCTTTACTGCTCAACAGCCATGGCTGTTTCCCGTTTTCGTAGCCCAGAGCCAGAAGGTGATTTGTAATCATTAAAAGCTGTGCCGCAGATCTGCAGGAGTTGTGGAAGCAGCCCCGGGTGGCCTTGGAGCAGGGTCATTGCTCCGATTCGAGTTGAAAATGGGCCAGCAATGTCTCATAGAGCCCCGTCCAGGCTGTATTTATGAGAGTAATTGTGTGAACATCGTGTGCCATGTACAGGTCACACTCACCCTAGGGTCCTTTCATTATCTGCACAAACACAAGCACGAATAATCAACTCCCCCAGTGACACGATGGAAAATGTTATTGGGGAGCAGAATTAACCCGTACCGAAGGCGCTAAAAAAAAGTTTTTAGTTTTTTTTTTTTCTTCTAACTTCTAGAGTAAATGAGGAGTCTGTCACCTTGGCATTTCGTATTTCACAGCGTGTTGTCATTTTGTGAGCTTGCAAACATGTGCTCGTTCTCACCCAGCATGACTAATACGAGCGCAGTCTGGTCGGTGGATAACGTTGGGTTTGCTGACTAGATAGCAGCACATAAACAAATAGACGTGGCAATGCGACAATTCCAAATCCCTTCTCAGGCCATTGGCAATGCAGATAGCAATCATTAGGAGGCACAGTGAAGGACAAAATAAAATAACATCCCATAAAAATGCACATAAATTTACACAACCTTTTCCACATTTCCCCTCTGCCAGGATGTGTAAGGTTGTCTGTCTTGTATTTGGGTAATGCCTTTGATTTCTAAGGGAAGAGCGAAATATGATTAACCATTGATCTCAGCAGGGAATACCAGATCTGTCAATGTCTGAAGGACGTCTGCACTTTGTTTTGCTTCCTTGATTACACTTGGGACTTTGTACAGTACATTCATCATAGTAACACATCTTTCCCATTCTCTTTCTGTGTCCCTCTGTAAACATGTTAGCTTTGAGGCCAGTAAGGAAGCAGATTATGTCACCTCTATTCTCCATCATAAAAGGGATCAATATGATTTCCATTTATTATATTTTCCCCTCCACAACAGATTAGTCAACACCCCATTCTCTGTGTCCCATAATCTGTTGTGCTATGTAATATTCCTTTACCGCCCCCTGAATACAGATAGCTAGTAGATGCCGGCGTCGTTTGAAGTTCAACAGGACAAGCAATGGATTTTTGAATAATGAAGACTGCTTTCATGTTTGATCAGACTAATGATGCTAATTTTACACCAATTTGTATCCTTTAAACGGTGAAATAACTCTCCGATTGTAGGATTAGTCAGAGTAAAAGCTGTCAAAATGGTTAACTTATTTAGCCCTTTATCGTTTGTGGTCCAAAACCAAGTCCCTAATAAATTGTGGATGTTGTCTATTATTTTCCTCATTTAAATCAGATTGGCCTAGATAAGCCCCACACCACATGTGGGGGGCTTCGTACTCTCTTTATCTTAAGGATTGCAAATCTGATCTTCCCTGAATGGCTCATTAGCTGTATTGGGTTTGTTTTGCCATGTATTCATCAAATTCTTGCATAATCAAGAAGTTATTATTTAACGCTTTGTGTATTATCTTTTATTCATATTTGCTTATTTATCTTAAAGAAACACTATGTTGTGTCAGTTATATTGTCATATTAAGGCTATATGCTTGCTTGGTAAACAAACATAACTTTAAATTATGTGATTTTTGGTGGTCAAGTAAATTTTTTACTATGTCAGAGATTTCTGTGAGCAATGTCTAGAGGAATGACCATTTCTGGAGTTATATGTTAGATAGCCAAAAGACTATTAATTGTGAATTGTATAAAATTTCTTTAGCACAGCTATTTCACTTAGCTCAAAGAAGTACTTCCTCTAAAAATACGAGCATGGCTAACAGTGATGTTAAGAGGGTGCCAGATAAAATGAATCTAATTTACATAATATTAAGTGGCTTTCATTTATTATTATTATTATTATTATTATTATTAGTGCCTAAATTTATGCTAGAATTATCTATCCCTTAAAGCACAAAAATTAAGTAAGAGAGAACTATAATTGACCTAGAATGTTCTTGAACTTTGATGTGAGTTGTGTGCATCTCTCTGAGAATGCTCAAGAGTGCTGCCCTTTTTAAGATGAAGCAAAGAAATAACTACCTGAAATATAACTTTGACCTCAACTACCTTTCCAAACAAATAAGCTTATGAAGCTTCTTCTGTCTAGACACTTGCATCATTTGGGGTCCAATTACAGAATATCGCTTCTAATTTTTTATGCTCTCACTAAGCTCAGAAATGTTATCTTCAATTACATTCAGAAAAGTGGTGTTAATGATATTGTCTCCAGGGACCCATACGCCTTTCAGTGTTTCGTGCTCTCTCGAGTACAAAAAACAATTTCTCACCGGGCTCTACTATTGTTAAGGTGCATTGCACAATTAATTTCATCTTATTGGCCTAAGAAAAATGGATGCACTTGCTGAGCACTCACCGTTTCCCATTTTTCTTCCAGAATTCAGTACATCAAAAAAAATGTCAGTACACTCAAACCCTGCTATCCGGACGTAATCCGTTCTGGGAAAAATGCATCTATAGCAAATTTCCGTAAATAAGGAGCCTATTTTTTCTATTATTTTAAATAGGAAACATTATAATATGTTCAAAGTCCTTCCAGCCTTACCCAAACAACTTTCCAAATATCACTAAAACACTCTAAAAGTATCTATATAATTATCAAATGCAGTATGTATAATAATTATGATAATAATAATAATAATATTAATAATAATAAAGATTATAAAAATAATAATGTCTCTTAAAAACTCTCTTAAAAACTCTTTAAGAAAAGAGTGTGGGGTTTTCTAGGCCTCTTTGCTTTCTTCTCAATGGATTGAACCAATATTTCAACATTTTTAGGACTCATTTTGCAGAATTGCTGTCATTTATCACAATGAAAATTTACAATATGAACGCAATGGAACAAAAGATAAACACAACGATTGCGCTGATGCCATAAACCGTATATACAGACTGTGGATGATGTTATTACACTAGCGCCACCTGGCGGTAGTCCAGTTAAGTACTGTGACTGTCTATTGTTTTTCCGTGGTGGACTTTAATTTTTTTTTAAGCGCACTCCGGAACAGTACAGATAGTTTACCGGTTGAATAGCTAGAAATGGGTATTAAAATCTAAAAGACGTTATAGCAGGAATCCATACATTGTGAGTCTGAATTTTGGAGCTTGGGTGTACTTCAGTTTCTGATTGGTTTCCTGTTGCTCAAATGCATTCATGTATGTCCTTGACTCCCTCTCCTCCGCAGTTTGGAATCTCCAACGCGTGCCTTGTATATGGAAGCCCCTAAAGGTGTGCAGATTCAGGCCGAAGCAGGCGACTTCCAAGCCACCTGCAGAAGTGACCTGCGCCTGGAGTCAAAAGATGGAGAGGTAAATGTCCTCTGTTCTGTCCCCCCCAACACACACACACATAAGCTGTTGATGCCAGGAAGTGTTGGACAAGTTGATCCGCTTCACATTTTTGACATCCCCATCTGCCATTGGTTCCTATCCAGACGAGTGCATCGCTCGTTTCCATATGGTCCCTTCTCATCTACATTGCCCTGAGATTAATATTCCGGCTGCAATACATCAATGGCAATTACAGGAGATAATCCATGACCCAACATTTGGAGAGAAAACTGATAACCTTGTAGGAAGCACACTTGTGCAGAGTTTGAGCAATCAGGAGATTATCACCATATGGTTGCAAAATATGTGAATAATTACAACATCGTGGTAAAACCTGCAAGCTATCAAGAATGATTATAAACCTATTTTATAGGTTCTGTAGGTAGAACCATTGTAGAAGGACAATCATTGTAAGATGGTGGTTCTTTCTCTACCATCTAGGCATTATTGAGAAACCAAGACCAGGTTGGAGCACTGGGCTTGCATTGTGACTAATTGTCCAGGTTATGTTCCCTTAACCTCCACATGCTTGCATATTCTATTACAGTAGCCCTCAGCACTTAATTTTATGCTCTCTTTTACCGGGAAAAAGAGACACCTCCGCGACACTGCAGTCCCTCGGAGATTCCAGTACAATTAGTCTGGAGAATCGCACTTTAGTACTCCCCAAAAAAGCCCTCCAGCTTGCCTTCACACTCAACTTTGCTCTATAGCAGATGTCTGGGGATTCAGCTGAGACCACTGCTTAAAAAGTGTTCCAGGTCATTTGATGGGAATGCTTCCCCAAGGCTGTCAGTAATGACTCCTTTTACCTTTTTATATCCTGACGGGTTCCTCTGCCGGCTGTGGTTATGCTCTCTAGAGTCCGGCAAGCGAGAGAGGAAGTGAGAAATGAGAGCAATACGGTCTGGGTGAAGGGCTGAGAGTTTGTCTAAGTGAGACTGTCTGCAGTGTTTATTGTCACTGAAATTGTTTCAATCGGTTGGACATAAGGAGTTTGACTTTTCCAGAGAGGACTGTCAGATCAAATGTTTTTGTGGTCTAGTGGAGTAACAGTGTTGATAACGTTAGCTTCCATGTCCAAACTATTTTACTGCAAACAGGCAAATGTTGTTCCAGCTGCTGGAGGACTCGGACGTATTTGAGTATCTTTTTAAGGCTGGGGTTATACTTGCTGTTAACTACGTGTACGTGTACACAAGATGGCTGCTGTACGTATCCTGTGTTAATTCAGCACGTCGATTGTGTACGTCCCAAAAAATGAAAGCACCGCATGCGTGTGGTGCAATACCAGCGTAACACATTATCATAGCCTCCTCAACTCCCACCATCTTCACTGTTTACCTCGTTGTGCAAAATCAGAGAGGAAGTGGTTGAAAAGCGTATTCTGGTGCTGGCGAGGTATATTTTGGCTCTGCCCTGCCCCCTAGTGGACAGAGTTTTTAATCCTCCAGATGTACGAAAAGTACGCAAGTGAGTATGTGAACAATGACACTTGCGTAGTTTGGCGTCTGCACGCATACACGTAGTCAAGCGGCAAGTATAACCCCCAGCCTAAGAAGCCACTACATCTTATATGTGTATTTAGCTGAATAAAACACTTCGAGACACTTTATGTAATACATTAGTTGTACATTAGTTTCATGCTAACAGTGCTAGCCTACCTCCACTACCTTCACCCTTTTGCTGTTCTTTGAATAATGACATTAGTTTTGACTATTAGCAGAACATCACTGTCCAAAACACACAACCTCCCCCAGCAACCACACACATAAAACCTACATTATTTTATGCACACAGTATAACAACGCGCGCACACACACACACATGCACCTCACACACACACGCACACGCACACACACACACACACACACACACACACAATCACATTAGCAACTATAGGCTTTTGACTGTAGCCCCCAGGCTTTAATTTGTGAAATAATTGTACAGCTCAGCACAATTACAGCGCTCAGGGCATTTTGGAACCCATGTTGATAAATACAATAAGGAAGAGCAAGCACAGTATTATAAATAATATATGTTAAAAAAAAAAAAGACATGGCAGGATAACCCATAACACTGAAACAGCATAGGGATGTAAACTAAAAGTCAGTTCATAAATGTAGCTATACAAAGGTTGTACTACTCAACACCTACACTTGTATGCAAAAGTTTGGGAACCCCAAATAACGTTTTGATGATTTTTTAAATGAAAATACATTCATTTAGAGAACAAATCTAAACAAGACATTTTGTCTACAAATTTTAATGTAGAGGTATTTTTTATTTGCTGAATTTAACAGACTGAAACATATAAAAACAGTAAATGAGGCATGTGCAAAGGTTTGGACACCCTTTAAGTCAGTACTTAGTAATACCCCTTTGGCAGAAATCACAGCCTCCAAACATTTCTTGTGTCCAACCAACAGTCTTTTTCTTTCTTACAGAATGCTTCCAGTTAAGAAATATTTTTAGGTCGTCCTCCATGCACTGCATATTTGAGATCTTCTCAACAGATGTTGAATACTGTTCAATGGGACTATTCCCATTCCAAAACCTTAATCTATTTTCTTCTTTGAAGTAGCTCATTGTTGATTCTGAGATACGTTTTGGATCATTGTGTTTTTGTAATATCCAACCTCTTTTCAGTTTCACTGACTGTGGGATATTAGCTTCCAGGATTTCATAGTAGAAACCATTCTTCCCTCTATCTAGACAATACTTTCTGTGCCACTGGCTGCCACACAACCCCAAAGAATTATATATTCACCCCCATGTTTTACAGTTGGCAAGGTGAAAAGTTAAATTTTTGTTTCATCAGCACTTGGTTCCAATATGCTTCAGGCTTATCTATGGGCTATCTTGCAAACTTCAGATGGTGACTTTTATAATGAGATCGCAGGTAAGGTCCTTTGCAATGACATGGGAATTTTGCTTTGCCTTCTGGACCAGTCTACGAGCAATTCTATCACAGATTTTTCTTGACATTCCAGACCTTTTTTAACTTTAGTAGTTTTTCTTAACTTCCATTACTTAATGACATGATCGACAGTGAAAATTACAAGCAGGCAGCGTTTGGCTTTCTTTTTATAGCCTTCCCCTGCTTTGTTGATTATCTTTATTTTCTGATCCTTAGTCAGCTGCTTAGAAGAGCCCATGGTTGTTGAGTTTAAGTACAACACCCTGAGAGGTTTGAAGGCTCAGAGAATTCATTAAGCCCTGGAAAATCAGCTGACGTAGATCAAGGCCTAATGAGCCAATCAAGTTCTGAGACCTTGCAAAAAATATCACTACTGGATCAACTGGAATGGTGCCAAAACTTGCCCATGCCTAATTTACTGTTTATGTTTCAGACTGTTAAATCCAGCAAATAAATTATTACTGTACATTAAAATGTTACTTTCCTGCAAAGTGTTTTCATTTAGAAAATCATCAAAATGTGATTTGACTGTGGGGCCCCAAACTTTTGCACAAAACTGAATTTGAGGGAATCTTATTTTGCTGCTGTCATTGTAACATGCACATTTTGTCGTTTATTGATGACAAAAGAGCAGCACATGATTTACCCAAATTTCACTTGAAGCTTTGTTGATCTTTATTACCTTTTAGTTATTACCATTTTAGGTGAGTGTTTGCTATGAATGTGATCAGTTAATAAAAAGAAAAAAGGCACATCAAATTTGAAACGTTTCATATATGGCTTGTTCTTTCAGTCTGGGAAGTATTGTAGACTCATGGTCTTCTTCATTCTCTCTTTAGATCACTCTGGATGCTAAGAAAATCAAACTTCTGCGTCTGCCTGAGGGAAAAGCCTCCCCCTCAGTAACCAGACAGACAGTGTTTGAGGTGTGCGTCTGTCCCAATGGGAAGCTCTTCTTATCACAAGCTGGAACAGGATCCACCTGCCAGATCAGCAACAATGTCTGCCTCTAGACCCTCTTTAAAACACACACACACACACACACCCACACAGCTATACAAAATTGTCCATACACTCACACACATACATACACAATTGTCTATTTACTCCCACAAACTGCAAATCTTGTCCTCTGAAGAGTACAACAATGATAAGAACTGCATTTTCACGAGTTCTATAAAGAGTCCCTTCAGGGTGAAATAACCATGTTTGCAAGACAGTTTCAAAAGCAGAAACTTTCAAATGATCACTGGAATACAAGTGATCACCAAGTGTTGGCATTCGGTTCATATCCTGCATATTTTCATATTTGTCTACTATTCCCCATAAGTAGTCATTTCTTTGAGTAAGGTGGAGTGCATTATATCATGCAGTGAATGATAAATTTGTT
The DNA here is from genome assembly GCA_028565825.1 of Olivaichthys viedmensis. Taxonomy (NCBI): domain Eukaryota; kingdom Metazoa; phylum Chordata; class Actinopteri; order Siluriformes; family Diplomystidae; genus Olivaichthys; species Olivaichthys viedmensis. The sequence goes on along the minus strand of JAOUQW010000019.1, from coordinate 15,031,708 downwards.
GTGTTTTCGTTTTAAGTTTAATCTCATTTGTGAACTGCTTCAAGCCACGTCTTTCCTTTTTTGCTGCTCGTCTTTCTTCAATCGCAATATTGACTAGTTGGCGAATATCTGCATCGGAAACTTTTTACTCATGGAAACAATAGTTGAATGTTGCAGTGGAATGGGACACTCTTCACAGTTGGCAGTGATCACCCCAAATCAAAACTGTGCTTGCACTGGGACTGACCTGATGCACCCTCTCTGTTCCAAGGGAAGAACAGTGCCTGTGCCTTAGCTCAATGCACTCGTGGCAAGAAGAAGCACATCTCACTGACCTTTATTTTCAACAAGGAGACTTAGATTTTGAGTTTACTTACTTTTTGTAAGTTTGTTCCCCCTGAAAAATGACATCTTTCAGTTGTACAAAGAACAAGAATGCAAAAGATCCAAATGACGCCAACAGCAGCACGTCTCATTATTGAGGCTTTGTCGTTGGTAACTGCATCATTACAAGACTATAGAAAAGACCATTATTTAGTTTAATTGGCACTTTCCTGTGTATCCTCCTAGTTGGAATAGCATTATGAATAAATAGGGGCAGTTAGGGAATTTGGCCTTTGCATTCTTCATGGGACTATGTTTGTTTGTGTGTGTATGTGCGCGTGTGTGTGTGCGTATGTGTATGCATGTGTGTGCGTCTGTGTGTGCATCTCTGTGTGTGTGCGCTGGAAAATGGTCCTACCACTAGGTTTTATGTATTTTTCTCTATTTGATCTTATATTGATTGATATATTAACATCAATAAACAAACCAATAAGGTGAACCAAAAAACTGAGGGGCCTGAATGACTTTCTACAGCTCAATTTTACCAATTGTTGCAAGCGCTCATGCATACAATGTGCAGCTTTCTGTTTTAGACTGAGGATCCACTAAAAATGTTCCTACATGTAGCTTTTTTCATGCAATACCTAAATACATTTAAAACTTAAAATTTCATCTGTCAATTCCTGTGGCCCAGATGACTAGAGGAAATCCCAATTTCTAGCTCCTTTTTGTAATATTTTAGATCCCGTTAATTGTTTGTTCAGTTGTTTTATTCTTCATTTCCTCATTCTAATGTAAACTTAATAATTAAGAAGAATTTCTGTGCCAAAGAAAAACTTAATTGGCACTGGTTAAGTATGTTACTTATCTGCAACTTTTAACACGGCACCAATCACAGTAAGAACTACAGAATACTTTAATGGTATAAAAATCTGAAAAACTCCAATGTGTTTTTAAGGCCTGTGGCAAAAATGTATAGTAAATAGTAGTTAATTAACATTTTAAAAGTTTATTATCAGAGCTGTTAATTCAGGAATTATACAGAATGTAAACATTTGTTAAGTGACAATTTTTGCTCATGCTTCTGAAAGAGCAAAACACCCTTTCCTAAATCAACATAATGTGTTGAATGTAATTATTATAATTTTCCCAGTAAACAGAGAGGAATGAAGAGTGGCAGTTATGATTACGGCATTACAGTGTTGAACCCCTAAGCGATCATCCTATTAACATGCTTCATGTACTGGGTAGTGGAAGGTGACACGGAGATACAGGACTCTTTACGGATCAACATGTTACAGGAGGGCCTAAAACAATTCATTCACTTTTCATTTTCAGGAGTAATTAAAAACTTTAACTCTGGTGTGTGTGTGTGTGTGTGTGTGTGTGTGTGTGTGTGTGTGTGTGCCTGATTGTTGCATTGCTCCTATTCAAAGTAATTTGAAACCCTACTGCATGAGGCAAAAATCTAATTGTGGTCATTTGACCCAAGCTATAAACAGGCAGGCAGGATACACCAGTCGCATTTTTAATAATAATTTTAATCATCTGTGCAAGATTGAATTTTTTCTTTGCTAGCATTTTAATGCAACTGTTGTTTATGTTGTTAATGATAACTAAAAGTCATACAATAAGTAAAAGCAGGGCTTTCATTTTACATTTATTATTTTTGCATTTAATTAATTAAGACAAAGTAACCGTTTGGGTAGAGCCATTTGGAGTGGTCATGAAAGCATTAAGCATGATTCAATTATTTTATTAGTTATGTATGAGTGTGTTTTAGTTTGGTTGTCTTTCATAAAGCAGCTTCTCAAACATGAGTCTCCCTATGTTACACATGTGCATATTTTAATAAATACATATTTTATTACTATTGTTGTACTAAAGTGTAATATATTGGATGAAGCTGGGGAAAATTTCAATTTTTTAAATGTTACAATTTGAAGTCTGAAATTTGCCATTTAATTTGATTTGCTGATGTTCTTAATGCCCCCACTGCAAACATTTGACAAAATATTAAACTGGTTTGACAAATTGTTTGTGAGGACTGAAATCTCATTGTAACTTTGATTTTCTTTTTTTCTGCATTGTTGGTTTGGTTTTCTTTTGATGGTCATATTAATGAAAAAGGATCCTGGCACATTCTATGCAAAATGTAGAGAGCATTTATTAATGCAAAGAATTCTGTCAACTATCTGTACTAAATTTATTATACTTTATGTGTACAGTTTGTATTTATAAATGAGTTGCAATCTAAACTGTATCAATAAAGTTATTACAAAAAATCTGGGAAGGGCCACTGCCTCAAAGTGTGAAAACTGAGGAAGCCACATAAAAACGTGATCACAAAAACAAACACTGTGTGTAATGGACTTAGACAGGGTCAGCTAAAAGCAGATGAAAATGAGACCAGACTTTTTTAAAAAAACTTCCGAAGTAACTGTTCAACTGTTCAATTCAAAATACAATGACCTTTACTATTTCATGTGGGCAATGGTAGATCAGCAGTTACAGGTTCTGTTCTTAGTTCTAACTCATTAGTAAATGTTATAAATTATGTTAGTTTAGTTAGTTAGTCATTACCATGGGGTATCCATAACCCATACCAGGAAACACACACACACACACACAAACCATACACTCTACATGTGTTTCACTACATGTGAGAGCAATAAATGACAAAAAGAATTTTAGCTCGTTATATACCAGTACATAGTACATAGCATTAAGTCCTTACCTAGTCAATGGGCAATATTCAAAGCATTTGTTGCCATAGTTTCACAATTAGCTCAGCAACAAAAGCCAATAATTAACTAGAATAGATGCATATTATTCCTACATGACAGGACAGTATAATCACAACTTGGACACCTAAAAACATGCTTCATTTGGATCCAGTGAAAAGCAGTTCATGAGCCAGTCAATGTACTATTCCCTGAGGAAAGCCTTTCCTTTTTTTTTTCCACTCATGATAAATTATTTAAATGACCACATTGCTTTGGTCATAACCCTTTTCGAATCCACATGTCTAATAAATAAGTGACAGTTGACTTAAAATGGTAATTAAACTTAACAACTCCTACTTGTGTTTATGAGTTGTTTATTTTGCAGCAAATTAATTAAACCTAATTCCACAAATAAAGCCTGTATATTGTATTTAAAGTCAATGTTTTAGTGTGCATTATAAAAACCACCCTGACAGTTAAGTGTAATGTCTAGCATGGGTACAAATTTGTGCTCTGGCAAGTGGGCCGCAAATTATGATAAAGAAATTGAGCTTTAAGTATTTGAACTGAAAATCTTCTGCTGTGTTGAAACAGCATGGCATCCCTTTCCCAGCACTAGTCAGTGTTTAATGTATTTGATAGAGAATCTCCAAGGGGATTTTTTTTTGGATCAATATATACATAGCTTATAAGCAAATCCAAAAATGTTCACTTTAATCCATTTATCCATGCTGTGTGCTTCAGCTACATTGATTTAATAAATTTCCTCAATGTTTATAGTGATTTATTTGTTTTCTGAAAAATTAAGTCTGAAGAATATTTCATTGTATGAAAATATAAGTGAATAAACAGAGGAAATTTAGACTAATTCGAAAATTGAAAAAGCTCATTAACATCAACAATATCAACATACGCTTTTTTTTTTTTTGGGGGGGGGGGGATAGTGTGGAAGCAAATGTACAGTATGTCTCTTCTGGGAAACATGAATGAAAATTATTTTGTGTTTACCTGCCAGTAGGAAGACTTTGCTCAAGCCCCATAAACTAGCATGGAAGAAGACAGCAAGACTATTCAGAACACATATGTGACTGTCACGTCCTCCCTGATTATGTCACCATTGCCACCATTGCACCATCACATTTGGCACCCCGTCTGTCCCTTTTTGCTTACTAGCCACCTAATGTTCCTTATATGGTCATAGCTTCCTGTTCTCATTAACCCTAAAACTTTTTGTTGATTGGTTACACCTATTCATTGTTTCCCACTTTCCATATTTGTTCACAGATTCTTATTCTTATTGTCTCTGGTAGAAATAAAATCCTATTGCAAGCTACTCGTGGTAGAACATTTCATGTGGGTTAAGCTACACCCTTCTCCATCAAGTGAATTGCGAGTGGCAAGTCAATACACATTCATGGTTTTGTACCAAACCGCACACTATGCACTAAGTATGCCTAAATAAATAATGGCACCATTGCTGTAGCCTACTGACATACTATTTAGTATGGTATGTGGTTAGGAACGCAATCCAAGTACTCACAATTCCATGGATATAATTTGGATATAATCTGCAGCTGTTATCATCGTCTCGTCAGAGCTTGTTGTTTAGCTAGTGTTAGCCGGTTAGCTCACACTGTTGGCTGTTACTCTGTCTCTGATCCCTCACCAGTCTGTCCATGCATTGCCGACCTGATAGCCGATGCTGCGTGTAACTGTGCTCATTTTGGGGAATCAGAACACAGCACAGAGTCCACAGAATGAGCTAGCTAGCGAAAGCAACAAGTCCTGGTTTAAGAGGAAATGGTTTTCTCTGCTTTGATCTCACACCGTATGATGAGGAACCCTATCTCTGGCCTGTCTTTTAGCTAACTAGCTACCCCATCAGTATTTAACCAAAATAAAAAAAACCTACACACTGCAGCTTCAAGATCTTTGTCTTTCCCCTGATATTCATGAAGTCTTGTGTTTTTTATGAAAATCTAACTGGGTTTTCTAGTTCTAGTTTCTTTTAGTTTGCTGGGTTTTTTCCCCATGTGCCCTGTGCTTTGGTTAGTGTTCCACTGTGCCTGTTCCTCTGGATTTTAATCACAAATTTGTTTAAAAATCCATGTATGCTTTTGTTTTAACCCCAGCCATGCACATTGACTATAATTTTGGCACAAGTCTTAATAAACACATCAAGCACCCACACTTGCATCCTGGCCTTAACTCCCCTACCTGAAAGTTACAGTGACAAGTATTAATGATCAGGCCTTGTGAACTGTACAGAGCGCTGCTACTGCACCACCTTCACGCTCCCATTGTCAACAAGACAGTGGAGATGGTAATGGATTTCAGGACGAACCCAGCCCAACCCGCCCCCATCACCCTGTGTGACTCCCCAGTTGAC
>JAOUQW010000019.1:14999283-15017376 GCA_028565825.1 Olivaichthys viedmensis | reverse complement strand
TCATTAACAATTCTTTGGTCTTCAAGTTAAGAGAAAAGAGCAACAGACTTCAGATAAAATGCCACGTCTATAATCGACTCAAAACATTTTAGCTGGGCAGCAATACATGACAACATTGTCAAAATACCTACATAACCTAACAGTCGCTAATCCCAAAGGTTTTTTAGGATGGATGGAATAAAGTACAGTTGCATATAATAGAAGGAATATTCGGTTATTACACCAGCTATTTCCTGTCAGAAATAAAATCTTTAGTCAAAACATTAAAGCCACAAGATTTAAGTTTTTGGAGGTTTGCCCTCTCTGCCCTTATTTTTATTACCTGATCTGTGTTCTCTGTGTATTTTGTTCTCCAGCCTGTCAAAAAAGTTTAGCATGAGCCAGATAGTGTTAGCACGTGTTAGCCAAAACACAGAGCAATAAATATTAAATTTTAAGTTATATTTCGAGCAGATGACTCACTCTTAGGTCCTTGCAGATGACTCACTCTCACCCAATATCATCGAGTTTGAAATACAAAAATACAGAGAAACACCCCAACACCTCCCGGCCACTAGCCGGCTATCATGAGTTCTCTATCTAAACAACTTCACAACTGGGTAATGATACAAATTCCACAACAAGGAAAAATCGGCTGACTATCATTCACTAGCTTCCAATCAAGAGAACAAATAAATGCCTTACCTGTTCAAGAAAAAAGCTAAAACTCCATTAGTCCTGAATCCCTTTTCCTCTTATACCATAATATCGGACTCTCTCACTCCAGTTTGCTTTGTTTACACTCTCACTCTCTCACTTCTGATTGGCTGCCGGCTCTCGTCTGTCACCGTGTAGCCAGACTTCTTTTGTGCCTAAAGCTGGGGCCTGATGAGGTTTGAAGTATCTGAGCTGTATGATGTGTCCATTCAAAATATCCCACCAATTTGAGCCCAAAAGCTCTGACTGTGAATTACTGGTGAATTGCAGGATACCCAGGATGACTCACAGCAGCTCAGGAACATCATGTTTTAGAGTATATTTTCCTCCCCTAAATAATGCTGTTTTTTTTTTTTTTTTCATTTTTAACCAAAACATCCTACCAACATTTTCTTTTAACAGACTGGCTACTGTGCCTGAGCTGATGCAACGAATTATAGAATATGTGGAACAGCAAAGGAAACAAGTATGCTGCTTTTAAAAATTGATCAGATGAATGTATCTCAGAAGGCTGCAATGTATGCAAACATTTAATTCAGACATGACTCAATGCCTTCCTTCTTCTAAATATTGCTTAAGTAGGCAGCATTTTTATGTTTCGGACACACCTTCTATTATTTTTCTGTACATGAACTAAGGATGCACCGCCAATTTAGTAACCGACTGTCCAAAACGGCTGAGATTCCAATATTGGTTCAGCCAATATAGATGCAAATACATCTCTTGAATGAAAGCATTTGGCACTTTAACCCCATAGATATTGCTACATTTCAAACCCAGTGTGTGGGACCACAGAGCCAAAACAACAAAAATCGTGCCACTGTCCAGTTACTACACTGTTGATTAAACTGATATTTTTGTGTTTTTTAACAGTGTCTTTCTTTGAAACTTGAGAACTTTTAAAATGCTTTCTGGCTACTGAAGGATGGCATCCTGCTGTGCTCAAGCGCAACTCATACAAGCCCAGAGGCTAATAGCTAATAAACAGACTGACCTCTGTAAAAGGCAGAAAGGTCCAACAAATTATTTTCCTGTTTATGACTTTCCTTCCTTTATGTACCTAATTTCCCTCATTTTAAATCATCTCCACCAATGGCCCCTCCTGTAGACTCTTTCATTTTGGCCATGACTAAGATGATTATCCGGCATAATGGGCTTAGCTGAAGGTTTTCATTATCCATGTATCTGCCCAGCACTGCTACAGCAGCTGTCAATCCTGCCCTCAAGTTAGTAAATCAATTTCTTAATCAGCATTTTTTAAGGGACAGAAAAGAGCTCTCCCTGCTGCAATCTTGTGCCTATGTAATTACCCAATGTTGGCTAGCTTGATGGTAAATTTGGCTACTGGTTTTAATTATATTACAAATTATTCAATTTAAGGTTTGCTAACTTGCTATTGAACTTGGCTGCTGGTGTTTACACAGTATAATAACTTAACATTACCTAATTTTCCCACAAACTTTGCTACCGGTTTTAATTACAGAATCTTATAATTAACCTAACATTAGCTAGCTTGATAGCAAACCTGACTAGCTAATAATTACAAATACCTACTGCTGGGGAGGTAATGGTAAATAATCTATTCTAAACTATTATATTGTGTAATTAAGGCCACTGTTTTATGCGAAGCAATATGATGACCTGAAGAAGTGAAAATAAAAGCTAGTGGTGATGCCATATGATTGAGTTTAGGATATGTTGATCAAATTTAACTACGTGCACTTTTGTATTTTTATGTTTAAGAGAGGAAATAGCTGTACTGTGTGGCCAATACTATTTTCACACAGGTGTAAAAAAATATATACAGTTTTATCAAAATATCTTTGCACCTGAACTCCACAAATCCTTAAAAGGTGATAGTCATATGTTTTTGGTCACAAATTACTGAGAGCATGGAAATTCTTCATAGGAGTTCATCAGCACTTTTGTCCTTTTCTGTATGGTGAAACCAGCATTGCTTTTCAAGAAAGCACTAACTGTGAAACTATTCACCTGCACCTCTTCACCCAAGAGTGAATCCAACGAGTGCGGAAACACTGGCTCTTGAAGGCGTACTCACTGATGAATTTCTAGGAAAATGAAATCCATCTCTTTCAAGGACCACTTCATTTATTCAGTCCTACGCTGGTTTGCATTATCAAAAAAGAAATAAACCCCAAGTAGGTATTATATGTTTGCCATTTTGGCAGGTGAATTAGCAAGCTGTGATGAATGTTTTTTCCCCTATCGCAAGTCTGTACAGTGTCTCATATAGCGCCACTTGGCAAGCAGGTCTGATATTGATGGGCTGTACTGAGTGGCTTACGTTTAAGCATAGAAATTAGCCATCTGACAGAAATGGAGTGCCGCTATAGATCTGTGTACATGCTGTTACCAAGCAAAGGTTCATTTTCTGTGCTGCAAACAAGTTAATGAATGTAATTAGTAGCATGTGTGTGAGGTGAAGCTCCATGATCTTTTATATAGCTTAAAAAAATAAATAGCAAGCTATAAAGAAGCCCTTCGATGGCTTCTACTTTTAATATACCTGCACTGAGCAAGTATCAAAGCATTCCCCACGTGCCAACCGAACACTTAAAAGGACTCATAAGGCTTTACTAGCAAGCTTTTACTCACCTCCGGAACAAGCCCTCCTAGAGTAGAGTGTTTTTAATGATTTTCTCAGCATGGCACACTTCTCCCAGCAGATGATATCCCCAGAATGTAATGGTATCGTGACATTGACTCCCCTAGTGCTTCCTCGAGTGGAGTTCGGTCTATGATCAATGCATCTGCCCTGTACGTAAATGTGCTTGAAGCTGACAAAGTGGAGACCCACATGCTAACTATCAGGGCTGAGAACTCAAGCTGAAACAGAATGTCCTGCTGCTGGATTATCTCAGATCCCAGCGTAGCTGTCTATGCTAGTGCTGGATTCAGATTGTATGTAACGCACATAGCCTTGGTTTTCCAGCTTCACCTGGATTTGCTGCATCACCAAATTTGTCTGGACCCACCAATGGGTCCTGAAAGTTTAAGCCTATTATTCAATTATTATTCACCTTAAAGTATAATATTCAGTAACTACTATAAATTATTCAATAACTGCAGTAAAACTTATAGGAAAGGTATGTAGTTACGAGAGTGTGGAATGTAAGTCTGTACCCGCCAATGAATCCTGGAAATTAGTAGAAGTGGGAGCATTCTTCAAACACAATAATTTTCAATGCATTTCTAAATGGAAATGAAATACCTCTGAAATCACCAAATTACTATATGGATATAATGGAATAATGTAGGTAGTCTTTTAGAAAGATACCAGGCCATGCATAGTTACATTGACGCTAATTACTATACTGTGGTAAACTAACAGAGAGTTGGAATCGGAGATGTTCACAAGTCACTTTATGCAAGTCCGACTCAAGTCTTAACATACTCAAACATTTGTGTGGTAGAGGGTATTCCATTGGTTATGTTTTTATCGTAGTTCAAGATAATAATCTTAATTTCTAGTTATTTCTGTTATGACACATCTGCATACTCTCCACGCTGTCTTGGGAAGAGATATAACAATTATACTTCCAACTTCCAAGCGTGTTGGGGAGGTGTGTGTAGACAGAAAGTTACTCTGAACAATCTGTCATTATCAGAAAGTGAATAAGTGACGATAACCATTATTTCAGTAGCTGTGGTAACGTTAGCTTCATAATAATGAATTTACATTATCTATCATGTGAGGATAAACAGAATCTGTAGTCGCTTTTTGGATATAGTTTTAGGAATTGGTCATTTTAGTCCCCTTTTCTAATCTTTTTTTTTTTTTTTTTTAAACAAGGAAACCTCTTTATGACTCACCATTTGGGGACTAGCCGCACTAAGAAAACAGCTCTGCTTCCAAAACAGGTCCATACTTTCTTACTGATGTTGTGGTTAAATTATCGCTATTAAGAATTGGAACTAAAGTTATGCTCAGCTCAGACTCAACGCCCCTGATTAGGAGTCATTTCGAACCTAACACTGCTACGAGCTGCATGAGAATAGCACTGCAATAAATTACTGCGCATAACAAAAAGCTTTTTATTCATTTACTGAGTTAAGGTTGCCGGTCCCATTTTATAGGTTTTTTTAGTTCATGTGTGTATCCAGGCGGAAAAGTCCTCAGTCTAGAGTTGCAAGTCAGTCAAGTGCAAGTCCGAGTCAACTCACAAATCAGTTAACGTGTGACTCAAATGCAACTCGAGTCCCCATCTCTGATTGAAATAAATTTTTCTTCAGCTCAGTGAAAGCAGAGTGAGTTTTAAAGCATGAGAGAGAAAAAATGTCCTCAGTACATGTGCAGTGCTAGGAAACTTTTCAGATGAGAACCTATTGCTTCCTCTCAATATCTATCCCAAGTTATTAACTGCGTCTTACAATCTGGTATTGTGTTAAAAGGTCCATTATAGACATGTTCTCAAAAAACATGCTATTTCATGATTATTACACATTTTTTTCCATTATACTGGGTTGACCAAAGCAAGACTTGTTCTGCATTGTGTCAGTCTGTATATTAAATGACTTGATTTCTTAAACTGTGGCTGGCTTATTTGCATCATTCAAGTCCAGATTTATTTGCCTTAGACAGTATTTGCTTGCCAGTGTTTTAAGGGTCAGTGAGTGTGATTTATTGTTCAGGTTGGTAATGAGCAGAATACAAAAGGTAGTACATCAAACTGTTATCTTTATACCAACTAGAAGAATGTGTGTGTGTGTGTGTGTGTTGGGGGTGCTTGCTATGATGGGTTCTGTTTGTTCTTTATGGCACTTATCATGGGTAGTCCTGTAATCAGTATATAACTATAGAGAACAATGAGTTCAGAACTGCAGACTCTGTGTATAAATGCAGGGCACCAAATTGAAGAAATTTAAATAACATTACACACCTGCATCATTTACATATTCTCACCTAAATGCACCCCTCTTTTTAAAGCTGCCACAATGTAACCCCTGTTAAATCCTACTCTTTTGTTCATAATTCACAAAGTTTTTTACAGTAACACCCTTTTATTTTCTTCACTCTCTCCCTCCTTCAGGTGCAGCATACTTCTCCCCTTTCCTTCATGCTTGTTTCTGCATTTCTATGCTCGGTGTACAACTCCCTCGCCCGGCCCGATTTATTACTTCCATCTCTCTTCTCTACTGCCTTATCTGCACCATCATACCTCCCTCCATCTCTGTCTCTCCCCCTCGTCCTATCTTTCTCGTGCTTATTGCATTCCTCCCTCTTTCTCCATTGATTCTGCACTTCCATCTCCCTCTCATCTCTCTCTATCTCTCTTTCTCCCTCTTACTCTGCTGCCTTTATGGAATGCATGTGTCTCCACTTCTGCGATAAGAGGCTCGGGGCCGGTGTGATGGATTCGGGCCGGCCCAAAAAGCGCTCCTGTTTCGGGTCAGCCGAAGGCCCAATAGTGCTGGATAAGCAGGTCAGGAGGGGTGGAGAAAAAACAGCTGACTGGAATGTAATATGTTGGAGAAAAGCCTGAGGGGATGTAAATCTTTCTGGGGAAGAGAGAGAGTAAGCCGTGGGTAAACGGGGAGGAAAAGGTCACCTTACATATATGATTCAATTTGTAGTGTGGGCAGGATGAATGTAGTGCCTATGTAAACATGAAGATAGCAGGGTGGAAAGGATCAGGTAGCTGATTATATCACAGTTAGATGAATGGGTCTGTACTGAGACATTGAAAACTGAAAAAGTATTTTGTGTCCACATTATTTTTGTGTTTTCTCTGCTCAGACCTGTTATCTCATAAAGGACTTCATAGAATAAATTACTTTGTGAGTTGAATCAGATGTGTTAAGAGGGAAAACAAAAACATGCAGTGCATAGTTTCCTTAGGACTGGGACTGAGAACCTTGTCAACCTTTCCTGTTTACTGTCAGAAAAAAAGTACTGTACAGGTACATTTTTGTTCTTTAAGGTACCATTAAAGGTACAACAGTGGTCCTTATGGTCCAATTATGTACCTTAAATGGGTTTTAAAGGTACACTCCATTCTTGTGGTTTTTAAACTCAAGGTACCAAAGATGTATCCTTGAGGGTACCACATAAGTGGCAAGCATTTGTACCCAGAAAGGTCAGTTTAGTATCTTATTTCTGAGAGCGTGTAGTTTCTTTTTTGCATGCATCTTAGCAAGAGTAATAAATAATAATTACTCTTTAGGCTGTTTTATTTCGACTGCATACATACGTACATATTCCTGAACGCTTACAAATTTAAGCAGCTCCCATAGAATACACAGCTGTTACACACACACCATCCATTATGTGCGGCCAAATGTCCTTAAAATTTAGTGTTTCCAGCCCTTTGAATTAATATTTGTTGTTTTTTAGTTTAAACATGCTAAAAAAAAATTACAAAGTGAGTTGATTGAAGCAGTACCAAACTTGGCCAACAACTGAGAGATAGCCTTGCTAATTAGCTTTTTTTCTTCCCCACAAATCAATAGTAGGTTGCTATTTAGCAATGTTGCAGCTCTTTCTTTTAAAACACCAACAACTTCTCCAGTTTCCTAAAGAGGGCAGAGGAGCTTTTTATAATTCAACTGGCTCTCCCCATCTTTCACTCTCTCTCTAACAGCATCTCATTTACAAAGAGGTCTGCTTTGGGCCAGCAATGAAATCAACCATTGGCCAGTTTTTGGCCTCTCAGTAGCTTCTCAACTCTCTTTAGGAGTACAAAAGAATGCATCCCGGCAGGACATAATGAAGTACATTAACCTTAAGGCCATGAAACGCTGGGAGCCAGCCTCCTCCGCAGCTGGAACAGCTTCCATTTACAAACAGGGCTGACCTGGTGGAGGCGCCCAAAGCTAGCATTCTTCAGCTATTGTCTTGGGGCTTTGATGGAAGCCATGCTTCTTTAGACTGCTAATGGAGTTTCTCAGTGTGAAACCTGATGAAGTGAGGGCTGGAGCCAGATACTGAGTGCAGAGAATAAGAAAAAGAAAGTCAGAGAGACCAGCATTCGATTTGCGTAGGTTACTTTCGCATTGTGAAATCATGAAAGTGCACATTTCCAGTGCATAAAGCCAAGTGTAGAAGTATGACATTGGACAATGACATGGTGCTGGAACGGAATGAAAGAAAATGAAACAGAAATGGACGTAGAGTTGCGTGAAGGAAATATGAAGCTGTGAATGAAATAGCACAGAGGATGAACTTACTTCATAGCACCAAGCCAGACATAAACACATGGTGCTTTGTCTGGCGTTATCCAGGTGTGACTGGCCATGGAGAGAGTGTGTCTACCTGCACAGGGCCCTTGTTCCACTTGTTTCGCATTACAGTGACGGATGAGGCTTCTATAGGGCCATGTTAGCTTTAATGGAAACCACGATCACAGTGGAGTTAGCCGCTCCCATCCTCCAGTCCATAAAAAGCCGCCTCACCTTGAAACTTCAGTCAGCTCTGCTTAGTCCTCGAATCTATCATGTAGCTGCAGCGGAGCTCTTTCCTGCCAAACCATGACTGCAGGTCTGAATAAGAGATGAGAGGCCCAATAATGTTTAATAACTGATTCACCCATTCAAGACTTTTTCTTTTTTGCCTCAGCTCTGTCCTATAATTCTTCTTCTCTGTCTCTCAAGCTGGCAAGGCAGACCGAAAGGAACAGATTGATTCACATTGTGGAGTAGATATTATACATATATTTTTGCACAGGGCATAAAACACTGAATGGGTTCATTCCGAATAGAAATGGTAGGGACGCGTATTGTCTCTTCACAAACATATTCATTTGAACGTAAATACAAATCTAAAAAATGAAAAATACAGTGTCTTATTTTTCTCAGCAAATGTTCCTCTCTGGCACAAGAGAGCAATGCCAAGTACTGAAAAAACAAAATCAAAGGAGCTGCTATTAATCAAGTTAAAGGACTATGGCAAGGAGACCACACCAAATCATTTGCCTTGTAATGCTTCCAAAGTTCTGTCTGGCATCGTCCTGGCCTGCCACACTTGAGCTGCCTATTGACTCAGACTACAAAGTTTAAGAAGGGGGTAATGTTTCAACTTCTATATGCACTTTTGGTCTCCAACTAGCTTGACCGACCCATCAGTCATGCCACAGAAATCAGACAATGAGTCAAGCAATTAATCAATTAATGAAGCAACCAATGAACATGATCATTGTTTAACTGAAGTGAGTACAACATAATAGCAGTTTCTAATCAGATATGGGGGATATAAAAACTGTGAAAAGGCCAATATTAATAATCTCTTATATCAACCACTAATAAAGGTGCCAAAAAGCCAACACAGTCTCACAATTAGAAAGATTTTAGAAAGATTCATTTTTCATCTCAAATGAAACAAATTGAAACAAATTGTTAAGGTTAGGGTGAGTTTCATGGTTAGCAGTCATAGCTTTTCCTATGACTTAGTCATAGGACTCAAGCTTTACCACACACTGCTTCAACAGGCTAATGCTAATGCTTGTCTTATCTGCCTTAGTCTTACTGGTCTTACTGTATCCAAGGTTGCTGAAAATATAGATTTTTTTTGGTATCCTTAAAAATGTCATAAAAGCCGTGCACAAAATGAAAACTTGCAATAAAACAACAACTCTTAACACAGGTTAAATGGAGGAAAGGATGGTCCAAGAGGTTTGTCTTTTGCAATCCTTTCTTTTTTGTACTTCAGAATGCCTATGAACTTTATGTGAAACCAGGATAAAAAGACAGATAACTGATGATACAAAATATATTCTGGACCCCAAAACAGGCTTAGTAAACTTTCAGATAATTTTTTTCTACCTACCAGAGTCTGCATAACAAACACATCTGTGCCAGTTGTTTAGTCTCTCTGAATGCAAGAGAGGGCACTTTATTTACCTGCTGTAAATGATCTCCTGTGCCCTTTTTGAGACAAATAAAGTAGAGGGGAAGGAGAAACAAGCACTTCTCTCTTCTCTGTGTTGGGCCCCAAAAAACAGATGGAATGATTTGGTTATCAGAAATCACTGTGAAGTTTTGCAATTGATCTTATTCAGGTGTATTGTTAATGGAGTCATGTATGAATAAGCTTAATTGAAGGCAATTATGACAATAACCTAAATTATTTTTTTATTTTAATGAATTGCCTCAGTTACAATTACAGTTACAGTTGCCACTCAGTTACAATTACTGAGCTTTTAATACAGGCTAATACACATATAACCAAGTTGGTGATACTAGGCTTGTACCTGGCAAGTAGGAAACAATTTTAGATGACTTTTTTTTTACGTAATTAGTTCCTTAAAGAGAAAAATCTGCCACAGGCAAAACTAGCACCAGTTATATAATTAAAGGACTCTATATCTCACCTTTAATCACAAACTAACAGGTGGACAAAGGTCAAAAATAAGGATGACAGTTGGACATCATCTTGACTGCCCCAAATGAATGTTTACAAAGCTCATGGGTAGCATTGGTTCAAGGAAGCTTCTTCAGTACTATGTGCTCTGGAGTACTGTATGATTTTACAAATGTTCTCGTTAAAACATAGTTGTGTAACCAGCAAATTATGTTCATACAGTCGTTACCTATGCTTATGTAATGATATTCACTGTACTTATTATCATATTGATTGAACTCCGCATTGGTTTCCATACATTAGATTTAGCCTAATCTTACACAATAGTACATCAATGACAGTGGAGTTTCTTGGAAAACTAGTCCTTTACAATTAGCTGAAGTAGTAACAGCATGCTTTTTATTTGCATACTGACAGCTTTCTGAGCAAAAATTCAGAGATTTAACAAGACAATGACCCCAAATAAACATCCAAATCAACACAGAAATGGTTTAAGGAACATAAAAGCAGTGTTTGGGATAGCCATCTCAGTCTATGGATTTGAACATGTGGTATAAATTAAAGAGTGCAGTCCACATGCACAAACCCAAGAATATAAAGCAGCTTAAAATGTTCTGCATGAAGGAGTGGTCCAAGATCCTCTACAAGTGTCTTCAACTTTTTTAGACATTACATGTAGAGATGCTGTGCTATTATTCTCTCCAGGGAAGGCTTTTCCAGATATTAAAAGTAAGGGTGCTGATAATTTTGAAAACAGTGTTTTTCAGAACAATTTACACAAGTTAAGAAAACCTGTTGTGTTCGAAAAAATATTATGTTTAAATAAAACTATACAACATCCACATACGTTTAAGCTCATAATATCACTCATTACATGTGTTATTCGTTTTATATGTTAATTATATGTTTTTATACATTAAAAAAGGCCTAGTTTAAGTATGTTTGCTATATTTAGAGAGCAGTGTATAATATACAGAATTAATAAAATAGTTAAGGTTTTTTGTTGTTGGTTGGTATGTCACAAAAGTGCTGATGTTTTACATTATATCCAGTGGTAGGAGAACAGTGGTTTGATACTGGCTACTGTATACATTAATAATATGGTGTCAGGTTACAAATGATTGTACATACATTATTCTTTTCTGAATGTATTG
The DNA here is from genome assembly GCA_028565825.1 of Olivaichthys viedmensis. Classification (NCBI taxonomy): domain Eukaryota; kingdom Metazoa; phylum Chordata; class Actinopteri; order Siluriformes; family Diplomystidae; genus Olivaichthys; species Olivaichthys viedmensis. Next base: position 15,006,210 of record JAOUQW010000019.1, on the reverse strand, counting down.
TTAGGTATTATTAATTTTACATGTCATTAACAACACAGGCTAACACACACTCTTTAGCACTTCTCAATTGAAGCCAAAGGCTTAGCAGCGTATTACCTCTCTGTCTGTCAAAAGTCAATGTGTTTGTAGAGAGACTTCAAGAGCTGTTAACCCATGCCACTCTTCAGCAGCTGGCAACGTATGTTAGACAACCAAAGGCACCGATTATGATCCTCAGATGATAAGAAGACTTTATTATTCACATTATTACAAGACTAGCATGAATCACAGACTTGACACCCCCCCTTTTTTTTTTTTTTTCCTGACACCCCCTCCTCAACTGATGAATGGGCCACTTCTCTGACTCTGACATTTTTGGCAAGTCGTATCAGTACGCTTTGGTCACAAAGCTGTATTTTGCTTACCTGTCTGCTGTTTATGCACATAGCGATTTCTTTAATGTCATGATCTTTAACAGATAATGATTTTCAATAGGAATGGATGGCATGACATTTTCATCAAAGCCAGCCTCATACAATACAGGGGCTAAACATTAACATGAGGTTTCTCTATCCTTCCATCTCCTCTGTCAGGACAAACTCAAGCTTTACCACACACTGCTTCAACAGGCTAATGCTAATGCTTGTCTTATCAGTCTTAGTCTTACTGGTCTTACTGTATCCGAGGTTGCTGAAAATAAAGATTTTCTTTTTGGTATCCTTAAAAATGTCATAAAAGGTACGCACAAAATGAAAACTTGCAATAAAATAACAACTCTTAACACAGTTTCAATGGAGGAAAGGATGGTCCAAGAGCTTTGTCTTTTGAAATGCTTTCTTTTTAGTGAAATGACTGATATCATGTAGGTGTATATAGACAAGTATGACAGTTTTTTTCAAAAAAATTGTTTTAATTATAAAGCTGTTTAAGGCCGAAATCAGGTAGGAAATTGAATCGTTTTCCAACTTCACCTGCAGGTAGGTATGTGGACAATATTTATAGTTAGATTTTTATTCATATTAAAACTCATCAGTCAGATTTAACTGAAGTCAGATTTAATTAAAGCTTTGTTTAGAAATATAGACAAGAACCCATCCTGAGACACCCTATCGGGTGCAACTCTGAGGTGCTGAAGCCACGTAGTAAGAAGGTCCCGCATGCGTCTGACTGAGGAGGTGCTGGAAGGAATATGCTGAACAAATATAACATAAAATGACTGAAATAAACAAATCCTTAATTCAAATAAATGAAACGCAAAAAAAAAAAAATCAAACACTGAAAAACAGACTACCAAAATGAGTAAAATCGCATCTGGTTTGTCACGCTGTAGACGGGAGGCGTACACAAGCGAGAAGTCACTTAATAACATTTATTACACACTCAGAAACACGGAACACAGAAACAGGCAACATGACATTTACAACTGAAGACAACGGACTCAGAAACACACGGGATTTAAATACCAACATAAATCAGGGGTACGAACAAGACACAGCTGAGGAACCAGGTGATACACTAACACTGATGAGACAAGGTGGAGACAGGAAAGAAAGCACTAAACAAACATTGCGCACATGTCAATGGCGACCGTCATAGATAAGATTTTTTGTTGTTGGTTGGTATGTCACAAAAGTGCTGATGTTTTACATTATATCCAGTGGTAGGAGAACAGTGTTTTGATATTGTGTGTTTTGGTTACTGTATACATTAATAATATGGTGTCAGGTTACAAATGATTGTACATACATTATTCTTTTCTGAATGTATTGTTAGGTATTATTAATTTTACATGTCATTAACAACACAGGCTAACACACACTCTTTAGCACTTCTCAATTGAAGCCAAAGGCTTAGCAGCGTATTACCTCTCTGTCTGTCAAAAGTCAATGTGTTTGTAGAGAGACTTCAAGAGCTGTTAACCCATGCCACTCTTCAGCAGCTGGCAGCACATGTTAGACAACCAAAGACACTGATTATGATCCTCAGATGATTCACGGTGCCTTTTGTATGTAAATGTACCTATTACTCAATTGAAGGACTAATAAGCTAATAAAGATCCACTTCTGCACATTCAGATTCACGTTTACAAATTACATGTTAACACTAATTAAGCCACATTACCTATATTTTAGTACATGGGTCCCGTAAGCGCAATTATGATAATCGATTGTTATATCTACTCTACTTACTATATTTGCTATAATTATTATTTATATTAATATTGATTTTAGTTATTTAACTGCAAATCAAGCATTTTTTAGGTTGTTAAATTATTACACTAAAATTTACACACACTCCGACCAGACATGAATTTGACTGTACAGATACGTCAAAGATGAAATTGATGAATAGTGAAACCGTCGGTGGAATTTTCACACGCTCGTTTTATGATCAGATTTGACTGTACGGAACTTGATGAATAAGTGCCACAGTGTCTCATTAGTTAATGAATTGTAGTGTTTAATGTAAGGGCCAATCAACTGTAAGTTAATGGAAAAAGTTTGGAGTATAGACTACTACATTACGTGGCATCGTGGCTCATGTGTTCAGGTTTTATAAATGTTAAAGGTAGCTGAGAACTGCATTTCAATTTTGCACGTGGTTAAATACTTGTTTCAGATGTTTTCTACCTGAGCTGAATCAACATTGCAAACAAGAAGGGTATTGAAGATGTTCACCCTTATGTAACACCTCATTTTGTCCCATCACCCTGGTAGGAAAATGTAAGTGTGGTAAAAGCAAGGTTTGGTTCATATAAGCTTCTGTGATGGCTACTATTACAGCACAGCACTTCAAAAAGCTGCGGGCAGAAGTGTTCTGAGAGCAAACTACATCACTGGTGACATGGTTTCCTTCTCCTACATCAACATGATGTTGGTTAAGGAAAGGTTGTGACAAGTTAGAGATTTTACTGCATTATTTTTTATTTTTTTGCATTGTTATTGTATTGGCTGTCCTTTTAAAGTACATTGTTGCTAAAACACAATATAAATTCTGATTATCCGTTTCTGTAAAAGGTTTTATATTGTGCTTTTAATAATATGTTGCCACAATAACATGATTATGAGAAATTACATTTTGTACATCAGCTTGATTGCCAAAGCTCAAACTGCATTTTAAAACAAGAGTGAGAAAACAATGAAAGAACTGAAGATGATGTCTGTTGTGCAAAAGCTTTCACCTGCTGTTGCAAACATATGCCAACCAAATGAATATGTACAACACCAGTAATTACATAACTGTCTGTCTATATGACAACAGATATCTTGATTGCAGTTTTGGAGCAGTAGTAGCACAAGCATGTATTATGCTCTGACTGTATAACACAAAACACCTAAAAGTATATTGAATTCTTAATTAAAGTCATAATTAAGTAATAATTTACTCGAGATGTTTGTCATAGTAAACTGATTAGGCAGTAGAAGTACTGTTCGATCTTTGCTGTGCTGCAGTATTTAATATAAAAATAATAATAATCAGTGAAGCTAAGTGAAGCTAAGTGAAAATCTTGTTATGTTGGATTTGGTCTGTGCATTAAAAAGCACACAAGGCAGACAACCGGTGTAATTTCACTCTGGGATGACCCAGTAGCAAAAAGATATCCACATCTTTTGTATTTCATATTGGAAGTGAGGTTTTTTCCCCCCTTTTATGAAAAATAAGTATTCAGAATGAAAAGGAAGCAGCCTACATATATGGGTTTTTGCATGTTTGACCTAATGCTTCTATTCCATACAGCACTTACTCTAATACACAGGTAATTCACATCTCATCCCCATAGTGTATACTGTATTTAGTGACTGGAGTTTACCTGAAGTGAGGACTTAACCCTTACCGTGTCAGCATATGAATGCTCTACCAACAATCTTTTCCCACCAGACGGTGTGGTACGACTCAGCAAATTAATTATGATCCCGCATTTTGTCGCTATTTCCACCGCCATGGGAGCCGTGCTGTACCTAAGTAGCTGTGCTGAGTTTGGTTACCATTTTTGCTCAGATACCATGGGTGCCAAGCCGGGACATATGGGTGGAGCTAGAAATAATGCAACCCATTAATTGGTCAAACGCAATCGTCACAGAATCATTGTCTACCAAGATTCTGTTCTCATTTCAAATGGCCTTTTTCTAGTGGATTTAAGGGGCAACATCACAATTTCATCTTACAACCTAATGTCTTAGATTTATGTTTACTTATTTAGTATTCTTTTTCTTGTTTTCTTGATGATCTAAGTGAAAATAGCCAACATCAAATTAGGCCTAATCCCAAATAGCTTCCTATTCACTATGTTAGCTCCCGACATAGGATATAACGTAATGGTACAGTAAACACCACCTAGTGCCAGAAAATGTGATACTCCTTGTGTTTTTGTTGTATTTTAACATCATCTGATAAAATTTGCACTCAAACAATATCTCTATTTTCACTGAGTTTAAAAACAGGTCTGTTGCTACATTTGGTTTCATTTGGGTTGCTATCCACCATTAAAACAAATCCGCTATGTTTGGTGTTCAGTAGTTCACACTGTGAATGCAGCAGTGCCACACACTTTTAAAATCAAATAAGCTTTATGCCTATTTTTTTTAATTTTGTGTAAAGGAAAATCAATTTGCAAATTTTAAGTAATATTTTAAAAAGTGCTACAAATGATGTATAGGCTGTATTGTTTCTTTGGCACTATCTTACCTCTATTAGTGAATCTTTCACTGCCTTGATTTGTTATACCTGAAGAGAACAGCCACCTATTTCCACCAGATCTACATACCATTAAGAGGTATTAAATATCCTGTAAAAATCTGCACTTGCATGTAGAACATCTTGCGTCACTTGCAGAGAGTAAGTAATGCGGCAGAGGGTTATCAAAATTCAGACCAGAGACATGCGTGCATTTCTGCACTCAGGCCAAAGTCCACCCTTGGACATTAGCCAGGTATGCTCCAGAAAGAATGGAGAAAAAAAGAGGAAAAATATAGTGCCAAGTATTAATGTATCTGGTAGAAGTGTATATTAAAACATTGGCAGCTTAAATATGGTTCTCCATTAACATTTCAAAACAGGATTATGAATCACCAATAACTTGCAAGAAATGTTTTCCATGAATATCAGTCATCTTGGCTATCAAAATTTTATAGAGCTATTTAGTCCAGGGGTGCTATTTCTTGCTTTGGCCCTGTCAAATGTACATTTAGGAAGAGTCTACATTTAGAAAGATGCACTTAAGGACACAGAGGCTATGATTTAAATGAGCTCCCAAGTGAAGGATCAAACGTTGTGAAGGTCAGACACGAGGGCAGACAGAGAGAAGAATGCAAAACAAAGCTCCAACTGCCTTGGCCTGCATGTCTCAGTATCCCAGTGCCCTTCTCATTGTATATCGCCCCGATCCCCCACCACTGTGTTTTCATATGTATCTTTCACCATTCCATCTGCTCCCCATCAGCGTCTCTCTTTCTCCTTGGGACTTAACCGGAAAGTGCTAAGTTAAAGGCCGGAGGGCAGGATTTAGTTAATTAGGCAAGGATTTCCTCTGCAGGCAAGCGGCTATAAAAGGCAATATCACTGCACAAGATCACAGAGTTCGACCACCTTCACTTCTTCCTGCATGTCACTGACTAACATTCCCTCACAAATCATCATCTGACCATTCAGCTGAATGATGGACCCTGTCCTACCTATTATAACAAACACATGGGACGTCCTGAGAGCTACTGACAGCATCAAGGACATCACATCATGTGGGCCAAATCCAGTGTTGTCAATTATGTTTATATTCAATTATATTTATACTGTATAAGCAGGCATTTAAGACAGTGCTATGGTCTCTGACGAGTGTTATGTCAGTAAACATTCCCACAGTGTGAATCACTTCAAAGTTAGTCTTTCTCTTAATGAATATGTCCCCTACAAACTTCAAAGGCATGACATACCAGACCTTCACTGACTCATATAACAGATGTTTGTCCCATATCCAAGTAAGGGGAATGGAGCTGCCAAATATTTACACCCAAGATGGGGTGAACTAATGAGGTTTAAAGTCAGTTGTCTATGAGTTAGGGAAACTACTTTATTATATTTTTGGTAGGCAAGATTTCAAAAATCTACTCAAAGAGGCTATGTAAAGAACCAAAGAACACTCGTTTCTTATGGCACAAAAGGGTTCAGAACATGTGTGTCATCTTTTCATCACAACTTGGGTGTATTATTAAGGATGCAAAAAACAGAGTACAGTGGTGGATATTAGATCTTGTGGCTATTTATCAAAAAAGCTTATGTTTAATGAACCTTAAAGAGATCTGTTATAATTGGCATGGTTCTACAGTCTGCAAAAATCCAAAGAACCATTAAGGCTATCCCATAATACTATCAAGCTCCCTATAAGAATCATTACTTGATATTTGTGAAGTAAACCACGGCACTTAAACCAGGGCACTTATAGTTATAATACTGATATCGATGTATTTTTAGATGAGATCATGTGAGAGAGCTCCAATAGGATGTAATATCTCATTCTTTTTTGACCAGTAGGTGGAGTGTTCCTCTCTGTGCTGACTGCTACATCAGGTTTTGGCCTTGCTCATTCCCCTATTGCAGAGGGGATGCGGGGGGACAGTCATGGTGCAACATTGTGCAGTCACCCAGAATGACATTTCTATTATTAATTGATTATATATCAATGGAAAAATTATCTGAATTTGACTCAGTCTGGACACCACTCATTAATTACTTACATCGATGATCCCATAATTATTACTACTATTACAGGAACAACTAATCACAAGATATGAGCCCAATAGCTATACCACACATCTGTAGACCTCTATTAACATCCATTTAGAATAGCATAGAATAGAATGCTCCTTTATTGTCACATATACAAGTACAGTACAGTACAGTACAGTGAAATTGATTCTTCACATATCCCAGCATGTTGGTAAGCTGGGGTCAGAG
>JAOUQW010000019.1:14976859-14988169 GCA_028565825.1 Olivaichthys viedmensis | reverse complement strand
AGGCTGGACAAGTCGAGCCGAGGGAAAACCAAAGTAAATACTTGTGGTTGAAGGAGGGGGCCCCATTCCTGTCTTTTACCTCGGCCCCCAAAATCACTGTATGACATTGCATAAAATATTATTCTAGATATAAGGTTGTGACAGCTATCAGTGAGGTTCGTCCTTCTGACAAAACGGGGTAATTATAGGAAATGATTGAAATTTTGGCAGAATCAATCACTGGAGCATGAGTCGCTCTGGTTCCAGAACAGTGGAGGTCAATTCAGGGACCTCAATGGGGACCAGTTTTAATCGATACATCATAGTCGTTTCTGCTTTGTAAGCTGCTGATCATTTTATGAGTTTTCAAACTTGCTTTTTCCGGGCTTTCAAAATCTGTCAGTCAACTGTAAATCTAAATCTTATTTTGGTGGTTTAGTATTATTTTGAAGTATATGTGCCTCTGCTACTTGGAAATGTACTGATCACAGTGTACCCATTTCTTTTTAATTTCCCTCTTGGTGTTATTGGTGTACTTTTTAGTTGGGTTAGGATTTTGGATCAACAGCATCTTTTAGTAACTTGTAACTTAACTTCATTCACTAATCCAGCCTGAAAACTCCCCAGAGTCTCTCTTACATCTCTCTCTCTGTAACATATTCAAATAAGCCCTGCTTAAAAATGATCTCAAGGTTCGAATTGTACAAGCTGTCAGCAAAAACACTGGGTTCTTGCAGATTTAATTTTTTTCACGTCAAACGAATCTCAAGCGTTCCAGCGAGAGGTGTTTACAGAACTTGTCAAAGCTCCAAAGAATCCACTGTAGAGCTTTATTAGGTGCCTTCAACGTGGAGTTTCTGAATGTTGCCCCTCATCTCTGTGAATTTGTTGGTTGAACTGGATTCCCTTCCTGGTGATGGATGTTAATTAAGTGTTGATTCTATATGTGTAGAGAGCATGCAGCTTGGGAGCACGTACCACCATCAACCAAGACCCTCCCAGGCCATTCAGAAGCTTGTGAAGGCTTCTGGGGTGGGAGGACAATCGCACGCTACATCTGTTATCCGCTTCCAAAACCTAAAAGCATGACTTCCTGTAGGGCTTCCCAGGGTATTTAGAAAAGGAAGTGCCTGTATTAAAGCAGGGCTATGTGATACCATCACATTTATATAATTTGCACGCAAGAGTACTTAGAAATGACTAGAGCACACCAGTCTACAGGGTTAAGAGCATTTGTGTTTGGAGTTTGATAGTTTCTGATTCTTTTATTGCAAAAACACAGCATATCAGAGACCAAATCTGGGACTTCATACTATCATCCATCTCTCCATCTCTGTTCTTCCTTTATTTTACCAATTCACAGCCAGTGTGGTGCATCTTCAAGCTGCACCACCTCATTTATTAGTGACACAATAAGGCTGCTCAGCTCAGATGAGGTGAGACAACAGTGCGCAGTCCTCCATGAAGCTACACAAAACCAGCCACATCCAGCATGGCTCTACATATACTGCTCTTGCATTGGAGCAGGGAGCGGGTGCTTTCTCTATGCCGTTCCCCCCACTGTTTACATATCGGAGCCATCTGCTCTATGTAGCTGCTGGTCCAGCTGTCTTCCCTTGACCCTCCAGTCGCCTATGGAAAAGACAGAAATCGCCCTAGGCGCTGAGGTTTTATGACTCGCCAGCCAGTGTGGAGAAAGGATTTATTTCTACCATCTGTTCCTGGCTGTGCTCTGTTAGAAAAGAACCTGAAAAGGTGAAAGTAAATGGGTGGCAGAGGAATAGAGTGATGTGGCAAAGCCTGACTGCTTCTCCTTTTCTCTGTCTATCACCAAAAAATAAAGACAAATTAATTCAAATTAAGCAAATTAAACAAATTATTTTGTGTCCCCGCAACAATAATCCACAGGAAATTAATGAGAAAGAGGAAGAACAACCAGGGCTCAACAGAAGGTTTTAAGGGAAAAAAAACACATTTTTATTTGTTCAAATTTGTTCAACAAATTTTATTGTTAATCAAATTGTTAATCAAAAAGTACATTCAGTTAAGTGGTAACACTGTTCTGTATTATCCCTCATGTTTGCCTGGTGAAAACATAACAATCCAAAATGACTTACTTTGTATGCAATGTTTCTCTTTTAGAGATTGAAGCAAAGGAAACTTGTGACTGGCTTCGAGCAGCCGGCTTCCCTCAGTATGCACAACTTTTCAAAGGTAAATATTTATTTGTAAAATTCCTTGTTGTACTTAATTGTGGCAACAATCATACATATTCAGATGAACAGCAAACACTGTTGTAATTCTGTTTGCCTTGTTTGCTATCTAGATTGTCACTTTCCTATTGACATAGACTGGGTGAAGAGTGATCATGAATTCCTTGATAGTGATGCTTTAGACTCTCTCTGCAGGTGGGTAATTTACCCCCACCACCAGTAGGAGCGTTTGCTTTTCTGCTGGATTGTATATTTCTTTCATGAGATGGGTATTTGGGGACATTATTCTGCTAATTTCTCTGACATTCATGCTTTCTTCTGCATCCAGGAGATTAAGCACCTTAAACAAAAGTGTGGAGATGAAGCTGGATTTGAGCAGATTCAAAAGACGAGTGAGTTTATGAGTGAATTTGAGGATGAAACTTCACACAATGACACAAACCTGGTTTTCTATATCCTGAACCAATTCTCACTGATATGGTCTCACAACATTCACTCCTATTTGTGTCACTTATTTGTAATCTAGGGTGAAGCTGATGAGGATGTGGAGCCCTGTGCCATCAGCCCTAAGTGGTCCTATGACCAGAAGAGTAGGTGCTGGATACGTGCAGATGGCATGGACTTCCTGCCATCAGTGGACTGTCCTTTCTCAAGTCTCAGGAGGTCGGAGAGCTGTGAGGCTTCTCTGTCAGACAGTGGTGAGCACCATGAGATTCTCTCCATGCACAGCTCTAGCAGTACTGACAGTGATGGCGGCAGTACCACCCACAAGACTGCCGAAGATCCTGAGACAAGCCAAAGCTCCTCTAGATGCTCCTCCACCTACAAACACCTGTCCCTAGACAGCTCCTGCAGTGGACCTCCATCCCCAGGAAAGCCTCATAACTTCAGCAGGAAAGAGCGCTTCCTTGAAAAGCCTTCTCGAAAGAAGGGTCAGAACCTTCTTCGCAAGATGGAGAAGCTCCGACTCCGAGGGTCAACACTATGGCCTCATGACCAAGGTGGGAAAGCGCGGTTAGTCATCAGCAGTCCTGTGCTGCAGGAGGGACATGGGGAGGACAAACATGAGCAGCTTCACCGTCGTAACATTTTAGGGCTCCCGGTTAAGACATGTAGCCCATTGTCCAGTTCACCACTTTCTGGCTCCAGCAGCAGTCCCTCAGAGAACAGTAGCACTGTCAGCACGCCCAGTCCAGTCACCAAGGTTCGTAGTAACTATAAAAGGAGGGACATTCAAACCCAGGCAAAAGAACACGCCCATGGTAGCGAACAGGAGCTCCACAACCAACGCAATCTTAATGCGAATCCCATCTTTGAGATTCCATATGGTCACAAGCCAGGCACGTTTCCCACCACTTTGAACCACAATACTGTCCTCTCACCCATTGATAACACCTCTGTCAACTGGAGGACCGGGAGCTTTCATGGATGCTGTGGCCGAAGGTGTCAAAGTAGCAGTTCCAAAGACCAAGAACCACCATGCAGTCCCCTGGCAGCACATGACCATCGTGTCAGCATTTATGAAAATGTCCCAAATCATTTGCAAATTACAGATGACGATGTGTTTTCAGCCTTGGATAGTGTAATGGAATGTATTAGTGGACTGCAGCAGCTGGTCACTTCATGGACAGACAAACAGCCAGAAGATGGAGATTCAGATTTCTGCCAGTTCAGCTCTCCTTCACCCTCCTCTCTGACTGACATCCACCTTGAGATCAAAGAGCCAAGTGAAGCAGATCAGACTAACCCAGAGGAAAATTACAATAAGAGCTCACAGGAACGGTCACACACTGTTCAGTCCACAGAGCACCCTTCTTGGTAAGAGACAACTACACCACCTTCTGGAAAGCTTTAAACAGATCTGCTGCTCTGCAATGGCAAATGATGTTGCATGGTTTTGTACATTTCAGGGCTCAGAAGCTTCACTGGTGCAGTGAACAGATCTTCTTAACAAGCAGCTCCACTCCATGCATTGAGACTCAACTCGCCCCATGCGTCTCAATGCTGCAGAGACTGAGTCTGCTCAGATTGACTGTTCTGATGGATAAACACTCACCCTTTAGCAAGCAAGGATGGAACTGGTAAGATAAACTAAGACAGATAAAAAGGGAAAGTAAAGAGGGTAAAGAACAAATGGAAAATGAGAGAGGCCAACTTGAGTGTGTATGAGTGAGAGAGACCTGTTTAAAAGACTTATTCATTATTTATATATTGAAACTTAGGCATGCCACTCACCGGACAAAACAGAGGGTTTCAAGAGCAGCATAAGGAGAGCAAACGCTTTCATCTTAACTGCATGGCATAGTAAACACTACCACTCTGATAGCAGCAAAGATTGGTCATAAGCACGTTTTCCTCCACTTTTTAGAATGCTCTCACTGTGATTTTGCTTTTGTGAACATTTTCTGTGATGGTCCTTTGTGTGAACAGAATTTGAAGAATATTCAGGCTGTCTAAATGCATAGCAGGTCTCAGAACAATCCATCAATCCTTCAAACCAAAACGCTTATTGAGCACAACCTATCAAAAACCTTGAGCATTTTGGTGCTCCATAAGTAAACATGAGATTTTATGATGTCTCACAGGATGGATGGAAATACAATGAGGGCTCTTTTTAGACCTGTATCTCGGGCTCCCCATGGAATAATAACACATTTGACATTATCCGTTCATGTACGGAACTGGAGTAAAACTGATTGCTTAAGGCGAAAAGGACAACATAATTGACTTTTTGAGAGGAAAGTAATGGTCTATTTGTTTTAACAACCATTGAGCTAACTACAAAAGAAATAACCTTGTCAATCCCCCCTCCCAACCACACACACACACACACACACACACACACACACCCTTGTATTCAGTATTCAGCACCGTCAATTCTGTGCAAGACGCTTGATTTAAGTCTTGCCTGGTGCTTGCTGCAGTCCAGTGACTTCTCCCTCTCCTTTCATCTCTAAGGAACGATATCAGTTGCTGTTTACAAAGCCACAGGAAGTTAAGAGTCTTTTTTACATACAGTCCTGTTCAGTCACTAGTGGAACATCATTGGGCTAATGGAATGAAGAGGATGCTGATATTGTCTTTTAATTGAATTTAACAGCAGAGTTTGATGCTAAAGAGTGTGAGGCCAAAATGGAAATGAAGGTCTAATGGAAAGCTTTGCTAGCTCTGCTATCAAAGGGAAACACATTAGATGAAAATCGGTAAATCCAGTTTTGTCAGGGTTGGCTGACTCATGGAATCTGAGATTTGACTGGCTTTGAAGTTTTATCTGAATTTGCATGAACCTGATTTATATAAAATAATGAGAAGTGGCGTGTTGTCAGGTTATCTCTTCAGGTGCATAGTTTGTAACCACTGCAGTTGGGTTTTCTGGCTAATTGAATCAGACCTTTGAGCAAATCAATATGGGCCATGCTGAATGAAAGGAACAGTCTGAAATTTAGCATGACACATTTGCTAACACCTCAATATGTTTTCAAAGATTAAAACCCCTATTCCTATGTTAATTGCTTTATTACCAGCATGTGCATGTTAATTGCTTTATTTATTTACTAACAATTTCCTCAGGCCTTCAAACACTTGGGTAGGAAGAAGTAGAGAGGAACACACTCCAACAGACAAATGAAATGTCAAACATGAACACTCACAAACTTATCAACAGAAGCGGTCCACAAGAGATGCTTCTTAATATCTTACAATGGATATTATACAATACTAGCACACAAGACTGTTAAATAGAAATCTTTTTTCTATTTGTTTTTTATAGCCCACAGCCATGTTGACTTCATGTTAGATATGCAGCAGCTGAATGTCTAAGAGTCACATGTGTTTTCCACTGCAGGACAGTTCAGAAAGTCTACAGAAAGATGAAAGCACCAGAGCACAAGAGTAGGAAGGTGTTTGGTGTACCTTTGCTTCAGAGTGTTAAGCAGTCAGGAAAGCCTCTGCCCCCAAGCATCCTCAGAGCAATGGAGTACCTTAAGACTGAATGCCTGGATCAGGTGAGCTCCTCAATTCATCCTCCATGAATGAAGGTCATGTTAGAAGAACACACTTTTGGCCAACCCCAGGGTAGATAAAGGCATTGGGTTATTTAGGGTCATAGGGTCATTGTTTAAGCAGCATTATGATCACACAGACACACGTTTTATAATTTTTAACAAATGTGTTCAACAGGTTGGCCTCTTCCGGAAGTCTGGGGTCAAATCTCGAATTCAGTATCTGAGGGACATGGTCGAGGCTGACCCTGATGGCTTTTCCTTCGAGGGCCAATCAGCTTTCGTCGTAGCTGACATGGTGAAGCAATATTTCAGAGATCTACCTGAGTCCATCTTCTCCAGCAAACTGTGCGAGAGTTTCCTGCACATCTACCAGTGTAGGCACTCCCAAGCAGACCCCCTTCCATAGTGAATCTGTAAAATATTTATCATGAGTGTTTCAAAAAATGAGAAGACAGTTTTCTTCAACAGATTTTGTGTGAAGCTTAATCAAGTTTTGCGAACTTATTTGACTCTTGTCTTTCTGGTTTGATTTCACTAAGTCTTCCTTTCATCCATCACAGACTTCCCAAAGGATCAGCAGTTTGCAGCGGTTCAGGCAGCCATCTTCCTCCTGCCTGATGAGAACCGAGAGGCTCTTCAGAGCCTCTTGTTCTTTCTCCGAGAAGTGGTGGCCTGTGTGGAGGAAAACCAGATGACTCCCACAAATATTGCAGTTTGCCTGGCCCCCTCTATCTTCCATCTCAATGTCCTCAAGAGAGACAACACCAGTAGCAGGTTTTTTTTTTTTTTTTTTTTTTTAATTACTAGATTTTTTTAAAAATGGACCAAAAAAAATTACCAATCTAGTAATTATGTCGCCTGCAATTTTGCAAATCAGTGCACATGCCAGATTGCCTCATGTGTATTTTACCAGCAATTGCCTTTTTTCTAATTAGTTCTACATTTTCCTGAAGCACTAAAACCTAATTTTAGGGCAGTTCTACACAATAAAGATTACATCAAACCCCAGCAAAAGTCCAACTTCTATGTTTTGCAACATGTTTTTGTTCAAGGGGTACTTGCGTAATGAAGTGCAGTTGCTGAGTCATGTGCAGTCCCACATCTGGCTTAAATTTCTTTTAGATAATGCAAATACTATATTGTGATACATTTTAACAGCTTGACTATGAATACTCAAAAGAGCAACAGGAGTGAAAGAGAGTAACTTAATTTCAATCAAGATAATTTTTTTCAGAATGTTTATACACAGATTTTCCCATTAGTTTTCTAGCCTAATTTATTTAAGACTGCTGCCTTTATAGTCCTTGGACATGATATACATTACAGTCACCATGTCCACTCTTCCTCCCTTTCGTGCTATGTTTGGAGATGACAGGCCAAGATAACAGCGACAAGGGGAAGTTGAGATTGTAATGATGTCACCACCAAGCTCAATAGAGTAAACACATCCAGGCGGCTGATTCAAAAACAATAGAACAAGCTCCCACCATCTTCGCAAGCTCTGGCTGCCTTCCTGCTGAGCTCTGGGTGGAGTGCTACAAATTGACACACTACAGATTGATATCTTTTCTGTAACTAGATGCCAAGTGCTGCTAGAAGGAACTTTGGAAAAAATAACTGGATTGATGGTCGTTTTTTGTGTGAAAGAAAAAAAATTCAACAATAGTTCTGTGATAGGATCTCCAGCAACTGCATCCGACAGCACAATGTTACTTTGAAAATGAAGCACAAAGGGGAACAATCACCTCTCATCATATCAACACACTCTCCCTCAATTCTCCCAATAAAGCCAGAAGGAAGGCATGATCCTAATTAGGATTTCCACAAGACATCACAGTGAGGTCAGTGTATGAGCAGCGTAACATGCTTGTGACATTTCCTATTTTTTGGGCACAGGTCAAGCCAAAGGAAGTATAGCTTGGGAAGGCCGGACCAGAGAGATCTGAGCGAGAACCTAGCTGCCACTCAGGGGCTGGCACATATGGTGGCTGAGTGCACCAGACTCTTCCAGGTACTGTACCCTTTTCCCAGTGAATTAGTTTTATAAACTGTCAGTCTAATGTGAAGGCAACATGTCCAAACCTGTAGTGGGACTTACTTTTGTATTACTTTCATGCAACACCCTTAAAGGAAGCTAATGGACTAGGCATACAATAAGAGGCAAGGCTGCATGTAAAAAAACAAAAAAACAAGGGTGCTGGAATGCTGCAACTTCTCTTATTTACACTGGGGATGTATTTTGTTAAATATAATAAATAAATAAATAGAGAAGGGTAGAAAAAAACATTAGTGTGCATTAAAATTGATTAGAAGCTTAAAAAACTGCAAGAGTTTCATGAACGTATCATGTTATCTGGCATAGTAAGTGTGATAATCTTACCTAATTTGTCAAAGCATCATATTACTTTACTCATGAAAGCATGTAGCTAACGCGTTACTCCCAGCACTGCAGAGTTAGCTTTTTCTTTGCATGGTTAGTGAGAATGCAAAATTGAAAACCAATACTATATTCGTTCATCTGTAGCATAGGCATTCATTTCATGTTTAAGGCTCCATTATTGTAATGGGAGTTGATTTTAGCTAATAGGATTGCCTTTTCTGGTGTGGTTGGTATAAATTAAATATACAGTGTTAAATTGAGCATGAGAAATTGAGCAGAAAAAACAAAATCCACATAAGTTGTTCAATGGTAGCTTGTCAGTTAATTAATTATAGTTACAGTCAACTCCAGAATTATTGCCACCCTTTATTAAAAGAATTGGCAAAAATAGAATAGAATAGAATGCTATTTATTGTCACATATACAAGTACAGTGAAATTCCTTCTTCGCATATCGGTAAGCTGGGGTCAGCCATGATAGAGCACCCCTAGAGCAGGGAGGGTTAAGGGCCTTGCTCAAGGGCCCAACAGTGGCAGCTTGGCGGTGCTGAAGCTTGAACCCACGACCTTCTGATCAGTAGCCCAGCGCCCCATAAGCAACAGATAACTAATATGCAAAATACCTGGGGACTGCGTTATGTAACATGGAGGTATTTTACCCCACCTACTGTTAGTATCTAAAATGCTCATTAGTCCTGCCAATGAAGCTGAAGCCATCTTCATAAAACTCTCAATTGCTTAAAAGAAATAGACCCATACAACCTGCAAACTGTCAAAGCGGCATACAGTTGGCAGGGCTTTTGTAGAGACAGTGTGGCAGTACATCATACATTAATGAGAAAAGGCTGTATCCAAAAATCATACATTAAATTGACTTTTTAAGAGAAATTTGAACTAACAAAAATATTAGAAACATTCATTGGAAATACACAAATGACTTGGTCTATAAGCTGTTACTGGCTCACATCTAACAGTTGTGTTGCGTCAGGTTCTGATTATCCGTAAAGATTTGCAGGGTATTTACCTTTTCAGAGATAAAAAATGTAGGGGGAATCACCAACACCAATTCAGTGCTGCTGAGTTTGTTTTCTCCAAATGCTTCATCGCACAATAATTGATTTTCCTGCTCAAACACACCCTAAAACACCCCACAGCCTGTGCTGGACTGTAGCCCTCCACGACCTGATTCGTGCACCCATGCCTTTTTCATTCTGGCTGACATTTGCACGTAGTTTTCAGGGAGAAGTATTTTCGATTGTCTGAGATTTTTGAACTCGCACAACATCTTTGGAATGTGCACTAAACTGACTGTACCATATAGTGTTATGGCTTTTTGGCAAACCACAATGTTGACATTTCCCCTACTCCAGTCCGGCCATGATGGCTAATAAATTGGAGCAAGCCGGAGTGGCTGTCTGCGAGTCAGTTTGTTCTTGCATGTAATTTCTGTTTGCTTGGCGCAGCCGTGGCTTCAGCTTGGCAAGCTAAATTCCATTCCTTTTGCCCAGCCATTTCTGAAGTAATGAATTGTTCCCCTCAGATAATTGTGTTGCTTAAATAGCAGGGAGGGAGATGAGCAAGGCTATTTTGTTTTGGGGATGATTTGTGAGATGGCGCTGTGCAAAATGGTTGGGGGACTGTGGCCATGACTCTTTCCACAGCCTCCTCTGACAGAATACTGGCATGGAGCACAGCGGTAGGGCACACTGGGCTCTGGGCCAAGCTCCCTACACCACAGATATATAAAGTGAGTGAGGGATGCCCCACGCAGCACAAAAAACAATGGGAAAAGACCATGTACACAGGGGCTTGCTTCTCACTGAAACTGAAAGTCGAAGAATGCTTGATAGAATTGTTCATTTGTTTCAACGTTGGGTTTATCATTGGGTGCAAAACTAAATATTATATTCATTACAGTGATATTTATTATATAACTGGAATTTAAAAAAATCCTATACATGGGTATCAGTCGAATCAGCAAGCTTTGAAATTCTGTATGCGAATGACCAAGCTATTTTCTGAACTTAACTAGCCAATTAGCTAGCTAGCTAATACCACGGCTTTCTACTATCTGTGTCGACACTTATCTACAGTGTTATTAACAAAAATTGCAAACACAATGTCAATCTAGTGTCATCATTCCAGATTAAACAAGTTTGGGTTTTCAAAAAGAAAGTAAAAAAGAAAAGCTATTTAGACCATTTAGCTCTGCCTGCTTAGATTTTGAGCCAATTTGCTTAATGTGCAAAATCCTAGTTTTTTTTTTTGCGTGATCTTCACAAACATAGTGTCAAAATACTCGCAAAACTCTGAACCTCAATTATTAAAAGTGTGTTAACATTTGGTAAACCGTTTTGCCACCATACACCCATCAACTTGAATGTGTTCCGTGAATGCTTGTGTGCTGGATCTTTGTGCTAGTCTGTAAGTAGTTTTGTAAGAATGACATGATTAAAAAAACATGACCACAATCAGCCAATTACCTTTCAGCAGACATTTTCCAGGCTTATTATTGGCCTATTGTCACAAAAAATCTGTCAGGTTTCTAGCAGTCTATGCAACCTCGCAAGAACTGGCCACTGGGCAGCGCTATTCATGTTTTAAAAATAAAAAACTGGAAGATTTCTAACTGAATTTGGCTTGGGGACATGCACTATGTGGCCAAAAGTATGTGGACACCCCTCCTAATTATTGAGTTCAGGTGTTTCAGCCACACCCATTGCTAACAGGTGTAT
>JAOUQW010000019.1:14951536-14976759 GCA_028565825.1 Olivaichthys viedmensis | reverse complement strand
TATTGACTGGGGAAAGTGTCCCAGCAGCAGCAGGATGGGGAAAATGTCTATTTGCAGTGAAAAAAAGTGAATAAAAAATTATAGCATAAAAGTTTCTCTGCACTCACGCCTACCTGCTTTTGCATCTTGTGGACTTGCCTCCAGTCTTTTATTTTAATAGCACTCCAAATTTGTGAACCTAAAACGCTTGGTTATATTGCCTTGTTACAGGATCATAGGCCTTTAAAAATGTTTGATTTATATTGTCTGGTTACGTGATTTAATGTAGAATAACAACACCCCATCTGTTATGATGTGCGCTCATTAGGTAGATTGCAACTGTGTGTGTCTCTCTCTCTCTCTCTCTCTCTCTCTTTGGGGTTATATCACATAATATACCAATGAAAATAAAGGTTAGTTTAACCTGACAAAGTTTTAGTCGTGAAATAGATGATTTTTTTCCCAGTGGCTGCTCATGTGCATGCGTGCCTGATGGGCCTAGTGGAGCGAGTGGGGCCCTGTATCATCAATGCCCAGGGGCCCGTGGGGGTCTGCAGCTGCAATGTGTAGTTTTTGAAGATGGATTCTTCATTTAACCGCAGGCACTAATAGGTACTAATACTATAGTAATAGATGGAGCAACATCACCAAAAAGATGTGCGCACATTTTGTGCCACTGTTCCATAGTGTTGATCCCTCTTCGTCAATAGCTAAATCAATTAAGATGCATTATGCTAGCCTAGCTAAATAGGAATAGACTTGAGCAATCATGTAACAGCAAACTAATGCATTGAAAAACAGACCCTGGGGAGCGTACAACGTTTTTTGCCCAAAATGTCAATAATTTTATAATACAGTGGCGAAAAAGTATTCAACTCCCCTGGAAGTTATCAGATTCGTCTGAATTACAAATGATAAATGCACACAGTTTTCCTGTCAGTATTTTTTTATTGCAAACATTCAAAGTTAAAATTAATTATTGGTCAGCAAAGAAATTCAAAAACTGAAAAGTGCTGCTTGCATAAGTATTCAATTCCTGTGCTCTGAAAGCTCCAGATGAATGATGAAAATTACACAGATGAAAAATATTGCCATAACAGGGACACAATTGTCTTACAATTGGCCTCCACCTTTGAAACATTGAAACAGCTTACATTTTCTAGATAAAAAAAAACCTCAGTTGAACTGTCATTGGAGAGACTAATAGTCTGAAGTAAAGGAGTGAAAATGACGACTAAAGAGCATTCTAAGGAAGGTAAAAAATAAGGTAATAAAAATTCTTAAGTTAGAAATAGGGTACTAAATAACATGCAAGAGGCTGGACATCCCAATAAGCACTGTTGGATCAATAGTGAGGAAGTGGAAGCTGCATTACACCATCCAAGCACTGTCTAGACAAAACCGTCCCTTAACATTCACAACCCAAACTTGAAAAAGAATACAAGCCACTGTATTTGCCAAAAGAAAGAATCAAACTACATATTGTAGTTGTGATGTTTACACCAGGTACTCTAAAAAGAGAACTAGCTAGCGAAACAAAAAAGCTTGCAAACAAGTGCCAGCTAGCTAGCTAGCAATAATTTTATGGTATTCACTCGCTCGCCTCAGGCAAGCAGGTGAGCTTTATTTCAAGCCCGAGTGAGTGCAATAATTAGCAGGTCTCTTAAGACTAGTGTTTTATGGTAGGCTTGTCCTCTGTCTAATCAACCATTTGTTTATCCTGCAACCGTCGACACAAAAACTCACAGATATTTGAATTAGAGTTGTTAAACTTTTCTCTGTGACTACCAACTCCACGAACACTACAGGTCAATGACAGAATGCCCCACTTGTGGTGCCAAAATGCACGCACACCTTCAGGACATCATCTTTGTTCAAAAACTTTGAAAGGGTCTATTGTAGGAGCTGTAGTTCTGCAGTTGAATCTGTATCCTCTATATAATTGTTAGTACTAATACCATAAGTATCTGTAGTTCTACAGTTGTAATAAGACAACAAATCAGAAACAATATAATTTCTAAATTCACAATTTAGGCTCCAATGTTTCAAATGTTAAGAAGAAGTAATAGGCCACTATGACTGGTATTTAATTTCCTTGACAAATGAGTGCAATGTAGAGAATTTCTTGACAACGGCAACTCATGACATGCCTGTCAATTAAAATGTAATCCTGTTTACTGCTGCTATAGCTGTACGCACGCAAGCTTCCTCCTTGTTCAATAAATCAGCACTGCTGTTCAGCTGCTGTTTGTATTATCCCTCAGCTGCTGAACTTATTGACTTTTCTACCTGCAGGATCTGGCAGTCTGATCCTTCATCGGGGCCTCTGTTTGTGGCGGCCACTTCAGTAGAACACCCTGACGTGCCAAACAGAGGGGTTACAGCCCAAGTGCTCTGCTGCCTGTTCCTGGTGGAGCAGATGGGGCCAAAAAAGTCACGACTCACACACTTTTGCCGCACAGATACCAGGTGAATATCACTGATCTACAATAGCAAAAATAAAGTGAGATAGGGAAAGATAAATAACCCCACTGGAAGTTCTTCTGTAGATTTTTGCGAGATCAATTTCCCTGCGTAGCTCATTTGAACCAAAGGCTCTGGCAGCCTCAAATTTTGAAGTACAATCAATGAAACATGAGCACATAATACAAAAACATGTTGTTGAGAAAATTGAGATCCACACCAGGGATGTGTTGTCACAGGGGAAACATGTAGCACAATCATTTGAAAATATTGCACCATCCTACCCTCTTTGGCTGGCACATACCTAGCTGACAGGTTTGGCAATGTAAGGGAAGAGGCACTATATTGAATTGTACATTTTACTGCCAAAGCAAGCTACTGGGTCTAGTGCTGCATATTAATTACGAAGTTGCATACATATTTTTCCAATGAGAAATGGACAGTTTAAGAAAAGTTACTGGGGAAACACAGTGCAGTTTACTAGAGATAGATCAGCATTTCAACGCCGTGCACTGCAATTCATCTCTGCCAACAACCATAAATGAGTGCTTTAAATGAATTACAACCACTTTTGCGGCAATGAATTCTACTCGGCTCTTCCCTTTCCTCACTTCTCTTAAAACATGCCAAATTAGTCGAGGATAAAAAAAGTAGAGAATTTGTTGTCATTAATTTAGGCCAATGGCAGCTTGCTTAAAACCGCATGTTTATTTGTTCCCTTTTAAGTCTGCTTAACATTGTCTGCAAGCCTAATGGGGTCGATCTCATTAACTGAAGAGGAAATTGAAAGTAAACTAGTCTTTTTCTGAGGCTCCCACGGCTCATATATCTCTGTGATGGGACGCCCAGAGTTCCAGCACGGAGCGGAGAATAACTGTCTTTCTTTATCAGGGGCCGATCTCTGGAGTGGCACAATAAAGTTGGTGGGCACCTTCTTTCATCCACCTTGGTGGCAATTAGGAACTCCTTTAGGCCCAAGACGAAAGACGCACGGATATGAATGGACACAGAAGAGTGATTCGTGCAACCTTGGACTGATTTGTGACCCCTCTGGCTCAGGCCCTCCACAACAACAAAAGAAAAAATAAATATCGGTGTGTGGGAGGTAGACATCATTGAAAAGGAGGATTGGGATCTCAGAAGGTGTTTCATAGGCAACACAGGTCAATTACAGAGCCATTGTAATGCAGAGGCAATTCAGCCTGTAGACGGTATGATGAGATGTTCCAGAACAGTCGGTCTGCTTGGCTTTATCAAGACTGACAAGGAAGAGTGTCAGAGTAATGAAATGTCTCATCCCATTTGAAGGAACGTTTTACAGGCTAACGGATTGCAAAAGGTTGTTTCTGACACCCGCAGTTTTTAAAGCATTGAAAGGATGACTGGGTGACAATGTGAAAATCTACTTCTTTGGGGAGTTGGTCCCTACATTGTTCTATGTGGTGACACCACCGGTGCAATACTTTTAAAGTATAATAGTTGTACAGTTTTAGGGCAGATGCCTCGCTGTTGTCCATTAGCAAATGTGACGGTGATTCATGTTGGCATGGTGTTGTGTTGGAAACCGTAACATTCAAAGGGTTTGAAAGCATGTCTGATCAAGATAAAGCCTCTCCATGTGAGGGGGCATGAATGTGATCTGGCATATTACAGTGCTCTTTGACGTTATTCCCTAAATGTCTGTAGTGTCTTCAAATAATGTTGCAATATGTATTGGTACATATTTAAAGATCTGTGATTTATTTTTATTAAACTTATAAATCTTTTAGGTGACCTTAATATAATTTAATATAACAAATTATTCAAATGTTACAGGAGATTATTTAAACATATAAACAATTAAAGATGCTTTACAACGGGTGAGCTATTTTACTAATTATCCTCACTATATACTACCTGTTAAGCTAATTAATTCTACTGAAATGCATTCATTGTTCTATGCATTTTTCATTTTCATAGATTTGAATGAAAAAAAAAAATCATGATTTGGTTTATATGCATGGATTATGATGTTGAATAAAGATCTTTTCATACACAAACAAAATTGGGAACGCATTATCAAAATGCACACGCATCTTCAAATGTTCATTTTGTGTTTCAAATAGGAATAACGGAATTTGGTGTGTAATAATACATTGCATTAAAGGCCTTCACTGGAGCGTACCTACCAACAACTTCTCTACGCAAATTCCTTCCATTAGGTCAGCATTGTAACTTTTTGAGATGTGAATGGCCAACTCGACCATCTCTTGCTCTTACTCTTTATGAACTAAATAAACTCATTATTCAAAATATTTCACTGGAGTCTACACACAATTTTTTTCTCTTTTTTAAATACTTTTCCAAGTTTAAGAGCAGGAGTTAATGCATTAAGATAACGCAGAGCAAATCAAGATATTTACCTTAGCTCAACTAAGTAATTAGTATATTTTTCAAATCTATAATTTAGATCTCACACCTATCAGGAAAGTGCTAGTAGCATCCAAAGAGCGAAGAATAACAAAAAGCAAATTAAAATTGGTCCAATTAATCTCCATACTGGCCAGCACTACATTAATCATCCACAATTCATTTAATCTTGAAGAAAGAGCAAGCTATGTGCTGAACTATATTGCATTGTCCAAAATGAGTGTCTGAAGTCCTTGATTTGGAAAACATCAATGAAAAAATCATTTCTATGCATATTAGTATACTGTTCATGGAATATGGTATCAAAATCCAATAAAGACTTCAACTTATAAAGACATTAGTTTGTGCCAAAACTACACACCTATATAATCTGTATTGCTTGACAAGAACAAGTGCTGCATTTTTAGATTGATCACATTCCCCATAGTCAACAGGGTCACATCCATTTCTTCTGGGAGCTTAAGTAGAGCTGTAAACAATCAGAATGGCAGCTCTGACTGGCCCATCCCTCAATCTCTGCATACCTATTCTGACATTATGTGAAGGAAAAATTATCAATGGAGCCAAAAGACAGTTTTACAAGGAGCCATTTGGGTTTTATTTGGTTTACTGTAAAAATTCAATGGGACATACACGATTGGCTAGAAGACCATGTGGTCAAGGCATCGATTGGGTCACATCCTCTGGACTGGTGTGAGGCCCAATATGTCAAAGCTCTTGGCCATGACGGCAGCTGTGGCCTCACACAGGAGCATCCTCCACATGTTCACTTTGACCACCTCTCCTGGGAAGAACAATGGAAATGGTAAGCGAGTCGTTCTCATAGAAAACTAGTTTTGCAAAGCCATTTACTAAATCAACAACAGATAATGTTATGTGAGGCAATACTGCTGCTTCATTGACCCCACAAATTTCATGAATGCTCAGAAAATGTAATAGACGGCATAATGAAAAGACTGGAAAATGTGCAATAATGTGTTCTTTACAAGCAATTAATGTAATTTGTATAATATAACTGGTGGTTTGTGAAAAAAATGAATTAAGCAGTAAAATAATATATACATTTATAAATTCAATATTGTCAATAGAGCCAACCAGGTGTTGCACTCTGGCTCTTAGGTGCCATCTACTGAACAAACTACAGTAAATTATTTAATCCATACCCTCTTAACTGTATTAATTCAATGTCACGGGGAAAATCTATAGTACTAAACAGCAATCTGAAACTTTGACAAGTTTAGCAATTGAAAGATGGGCAAAATGGTGAGAGAACAAATATACAAATTATATTCTTGGTTCAAAATGGGAATCTCTATGCTAATGATAATAAGGGGTAGCTTACAGCAAATCCAAACTTCTACAATCTCCACTCAAACATTAATTAACATCTTCAACAAAGTTCACAAAAAAGATCAACATACTTTCAAAGCAATTTTTTTTTAAATCATTCCTAGTCACAGTTCAGTAGTGCTTCTAATCTGTTTTGTGAAACTCTGTTTTCATTCGTCTATATTAAAAGAGCTATTTAATCTGAGAGGAGCTAGCTTCATCAATGTCTGTGTAACCAGCTCTTAATGAGGAAATCTAATTCGGGGGGTTGGTGAACACCGAATTAAGTCCGATAGCACGCAGGGTGCTGGGAGAGGAAAATGGGTATAAATCTTAGCCTTATTTTTCCTATTAAAAACAGGTTGCCCATTAATTCATCGTGGCTGGAAAAGGACTCTGTCTACGAAGGTTAACATGCTCTTGAATGGCAACCTAGAGGACGTAACATTAACACCATATTCCTTTCTATTGTAGTCAAAGGAGGAAAAAATTGTCCCTACAGTAAAAATTCCATAGCACAACACGTCGTTTTAAATCCTAACGCTAATCAAGCCCAAGCCGCATATTAATTCCAGCTGGTTTGGATTTAGCACCTAACCATGGTGTTCACGCCCATGCTGTGAGCCCCACCTGTCTGCCGGTCCTTCTCCACGCAGTAGCAGCTGTCGTAGAACTCAGTAAAGGTGGTGGCCAGCTCATAGAGGTAGTCACATAACGTGTGCAGCAGCAGGTCATCCAGGATCTTGTGCAGGATCTCGGGAAAGCGCAGGATGCACTTGCCAAGCTTCCACTCCTTCTCGTGCTCCAGCACGATCTCGCAGGTCTCGGCCGCTTTGCGCAGCGCCGCATCCTGGATGTTGGCCAGCCTGGCTATGGACCTGCCATTCACAGAACAATAACTTTCTCTTCGCTAGCATTTTTGGGGGTGAAGAGAACTGAGATCTAAAAAGGAGTAAATTGCAGTGATGCTACGAACATGGCGCACCAAGCCTAATCTTTCCGCTCAAGCTCTATTTCTTCAGTGTTGTTTCTAGCTAGAAACTATACAGAATACAGTATTCCTGCTATATTTTGCAGTGTATAGCCATAATCTAAACAATGTAGCAGCGTGCACTCTGGCGTCGCTTACAATTCAAACTTTGTGAAAGTTCTAACTGCCACAGAGCGTAGAAATGAAAATGTTATTGGATTAACAAAATTGATGTGATCATATACAGTGGTAAAGCATGTTTATAATGATCTGACAGTCAGTACACATATTTACATGTTATGTTTACTAAACCAATGCAAGAAAGAACAGAAATGAATGCTCCACGCCCAGCGTACCCGACGCACAGGCCGCCACTGGTGCAAAATGAACAGCAGCGTGGAATTCGTTTATTTTTTAACATTTTTCATATATTAACAATAGCTAAAAGGCCTTTGCTGATTAAATTTATTGTAGTTTACACTACATTTTTTGTCACTTAAAAGAGAAAGCTTCTGAAAAACTAAATAGAGAAACGAATACCAACCTAACGAACGAATACTCGAGTATTGAAATGATTCGGGCCAGCCCTACCATTAATTGTAGCTGTAGTGTTTGAACAAAAAAAAGTTACTCATAAAATGAGTTACAAGGTTTCGGGATTAAACTTTGCTATATAATGATTTCTTCATAAGGATAAACAATACTTGCATATATACATTAATACGACTTGTACAGTGAAGCAACACACACACAGTTTTATATATACATCTCAGAATGCACAACGCGTCGAACCTTGAGGTGGATGGGCTACAAAGGGAGGCCCTACCCAGTGTTGGTATAGTATTCCTAATAAAGTGCTTGGTGAGTGTATGCGTACATATATATTTTCCCCCAAAATTTTTAAAAAACTAAATTAATCGCACGATTTGCTGTAATTAACTGCAATTAATCGCACTTTGAAAAATTATTTCTTTTAAATTTAAGGATATTTCCATTTGAAACCAAATCAACAATCAAATTAATGTAGAATCAACACAAAGGAAATCAAATCAAATTGTTAAATAGCATATTTATAATTGTGAACACAAAAGTAACACTCCTGTGAAGTACAGTCAGGCCTGTTTCACACACATGCTACCTCTGTGGCGTGAGCGGCGCGGCAGCGTGGCTGCTACAGCTTGCACCTGTTGCCCATTCACACAAGCAGCGTTTGCGCTGCAGAACAGTACAGAGGGCTACCGGAAACTGTCACCGCTTGCAACGATGTTTTAGAATGTAGAAAGTTTCTCTACCTCCACAATTATCCTGGTCTCGTCCATTTTGGTAAAGTAGATCACGTTAAACGTGCATGGATTCGTTTATACTCTGCAGTTTTCTGACTCGTGATTGGGCAATCGTTTTAAACCTACAGAGCTACGGAAGACGTGTATATAGCACGAAATATTCAACTAGTATTTCATTTCATAACATACAAGTTACAGAATTTGCTTTTCAGCGTTTTATTGGTTCATTTCCCTTGGTTTTCATAGTTATTTCACTGGATTCAGCTGCATGGCGCGTGCAGCAAGCAGAAGAAATTGGCGTCGCGCCTATTCTCTAGATGCAGCGCCGCTTCAGTGCCTCCGCTTGCGCGGGCTGTGTGAAAGCTCTGACCCGTTAACATGAGCGCCAAAATGAAAAGCAAGACTTTCCGCGTCGCTCACGCCACGCAGAGGTAGTGTGTGTGAAACAGACCTCAGTGCAATCACATTTCAAAACCGAAATAATAAGGAAATGTACATCAACCTGATAAGCAATTAATTAATTGCGTTATTGTTTTATTAACAAAAGTTAATGCATTCATTTTAACAGCCCTAATATATATTAATGGGGGGGGTTCTTTCTTCCTTGGCGCAGACAGAATTTAGGGGCATCTTACACTCAGGAGCAATTTATTGTCCAGAAAAGTACAATAAAAGTACTAAATCTGATATATTCTATGACAGCAGTGACAGGTGCCAATACTTAATTCTGCCCATGTTTTTAGATGTTTTGGAGCAACCAGAAGTATATTAAATGACTCATCTTTCCCATAAAACACTATGTGCCCGCTTCTTGAATCAGCCATGCTTTTTTCACTTTTTGAGTACATGGCATGCTATGGACCAAATCCACATCCAACCCCTCCCACACACTCACAGTATACACATTTACAACTGAAACTGGCAGGGGAGCACAAACTAGGTTCCCTGTGAGAGGTATTGATTTGTACAGGGTCCATCAGGCAGCCCTAGTAAGACTGCTCCTTTTCCACTAGCACAAGAATTAATGTAGCTTGCACTCCCTACTTACGGCCATCGATCCCAAGCAAGCGATGCTCACCTGATGCGGGTGAAGGCGTACAGCAGATAGGCTGCCGTGTTGCCCCTGTCATCCAGCATCTTGTCGAAAGAGAAGACATAGTCGTTGATGCGGTTGTGGGACAAGTCGGCGTACTTGATGCACCCAAAGGCGACGGAGCGCTGCGCCTGGATGAGCTCTTCTGGCGTCAAAACCTGGAGTGTGCACAACCGCATACACACAAGAGTGGGTACAACGAATCAACATGCTGCTCATTCAATAGTACTCAAAATCCTTAAAAGTGGAGAAAGGCAACAATGTGGTGGTGAGTGAAAGTTGATATGTCTGTGGTTTTTAGTCATCCATGTTGTACTTAGTCAAGCGACTGGACTTGTTATAATCTTAAAGACTTTTCACCACTCACCCAACTATTTAGTGGAGCTGATGAAGCTCCTCGCTGAGTGGCAAAAGAGCTTCATGAATATACTGCAATTCCAGTCACCTTGATCTTTGACTAGAGATACAAGGGTGGACAAATCATAAATTCATAAGCTAGCCCACCAGGCAATTGAAAGCTCCAATGTGCTTGCCCAGTCCCACGTTTTAGTTGCCAGGAAATGTAATTAATTAGACTAAAAAGTGGTACCCAACGTAATGTAATGTAAATTAAAGGTATGAGGAGTTAGTTACCTAGTTAATTTCAGTAATGCACACTACAGACGTGCACAGGGACGTACTCCATGACGACTTTATGGGCCCATAGTCCTTATCCTCTCCTGAAAATGTCTCTGACGTAGCATATGTTTTTGCCCTCGACAAACCTGCAAAGTCTGTCGTTTTCTCCTTGCATCGCAAGTAAAAGACTTTATTCATGTCTGACTAGCATCTTTATTTTCGCTCGATACATGTTTAAATGCCACGTGACTGTACATTGATTTTTTTAATTGTGTTGATTCTTCACACTAGCTGGGCTAATCTTAGAGCACGCTTTGCTAAGAAGAAACCTAAAAACATGTTGGCCCAAGTTTCACAAGACACTGCAGAATTTGATGAAGAGCTGCCTTCTGTTGGAAAGATCAGAAGTCACATGTCTATAACCATGGACTTTTTTCAGAGAAGTAGATCTAATGAGAGCGCCATAGCAGGTGGCGCTTTTGGGAAGACGGCCAGAACCAGCGGAGTGACATTCAAGAGCGGGCGGCTAAACAATCTTTGGTGCACATCATAACATCAAGATCACAAAATAGTTTAGAATTAGCTTCCGCCGATGCACTTCTAAGCACTGCCCCAGAGAACGAGGTGCAATTACACATCTGCTGACTTTCTTTGCCCAATTTTAAATGCAAAAGTATGGAGACAAAATATACAAGCCAATGCCAAAAAAAAAGAAGCTCACAGCTTTTTTTTAATGCATCTCCAAATCAGCACTTTATTAGAGAGGTTTCAGTGTGTAGACACAGGGTTATTTGAGAAGCTTTCATGGTGAGCAGGCAATTGCTGAAGCTGTATGGGAGTCAGTGAAGGGGGTGCAGACAGTCGTAAGGCTACATTTTGCTCTCATTTATTGTGCCTTGATATTGTTTAGATTAAACCACTTGAAAAGACCAGAAAAGGTTAAACAGTGGAGTGAGGCGCTCTGAAGCAAAAAAGAGGATGAGCGAATAAGCCTGTGTGCGTTTCTTCCCCTTTGTGCCTGGAGCGCTCACCTTATCTCTTTCCTTCTCTTTAAGCTTGTCCATGGATCTCTTCAAGCCCTCCTCCAGCAAGTCCATTAGCCTGACCGTGTCCCCAGAGCGGGTTTTAAACTTCTTTCTGTGGAAGAGGAAGACACAGCAAGAGTTCATTCGAGAAATATGAACACACCACAGAACAATAAACCACCTACAGAAAATTGGACAGAACACATTCTTTGTGTTTCAATAGCAGATGGCACACTTACTTGTCCTCTCCCAGAACCACTCCAAAGCCTGCATGTTCCACACGTGTGACCTTGGGGTCGTACCAGCCAATCATCCTAGCTGCAGCAAAAACCACATGGAAGTGCGTAACCTATCACGGAATGAACACACATGCATGTTAATATCCTTCGAAGGCTGCAGAAACAATGAGGCCTTGAATCCTTGAATGCCTTTTAATTAGTCTTACAATACACTGAGTAGCAATGGAGAGCGTGATGCTCTTTGATTCAAACAGCAGTCTCTTAGAATACTAACTTTATCATGCACAGGCAAGAATAACAGATTCACCTATACAACTCTCAATTTAAATGCGTGACATCCTGGAAGCAGGAGGACACTTCAGGCATTCTATATAGAACGGTCCATTTGCATAGCACAGTAACACCAATATATGAACCAGTTGCAGTGAGAAAAACTGGTGCGTGGACCAAGTTAAAGGTATAGTCCGCATTTTTGGGGGAAGTGAGCTAGCTGTTCTTAAAACTCAAAATTTAACAATCCACTCCCTTCAGAGTTCCAAAGCCACACCACAAAAAAAATATTCACATACACAAGCATTCAGATGTTCTAGCCTAGGCAGTGCAAGAGTCAGCTTTCCGAAGTAAGTTTTTCCTCTGAGCAGATATTCTATTGAAGCTGCTGGAATATGAGAACTTCACCAAATATTACATCAAGTGTTCTGACATAAAAATCGCTAACCCCACCTTTAATATTTAATGTGGCAATTTAATGTTGTGCGTGCGCACAGGCTTATGCAGATATGTCCCATACAAACACACCTGGCCACTGTCTGTGACGTAGATGATGATGTCAGCCTTCTCATCGAACAGGCGCTGGCGCAGGGCTGCCAGGTCTGACGTGTCATAAGTGTAACCACCATCCGACTTCACCACCGTCAAAGGGATGGACTGACCAGGAGCGAATACGATCTTTCTGCCCTCATCCAACTCCACCAGGCCTGAGAGCAAGAGACGGAAAGAAGTAGGGACAGAAGAGAGGGCTAACGAGTATCTTGAAACAACACTGCCCCCTAATGGATACATACTGGAGCCTACATTTCAGTTCAAATATTAAAACCTCTATTCGTCTAATGTACTGGGTACGTGGCGTAATTTGACAACGCAAGAACATTCAACATATGTACAACAATGCATACATTCAACACATACATCACATTACATATGACTATGTTCACATTTATCTCAATGACCCCCTTAACACCTGGTCCTTTCATGCATTTTGTATCCTGTCTCCTGAAAAGATTTTAACCACATGTATTTACATTTACATACATACAATGCATGTATGTAAGTTTAAATGCATGTGGTAAAATTCTCTTGCTAGCCAGATTGAAATTTGATTGCTGTATTGCGGGTAATGTACAAATCAGCTCATAATACTTGACAAGCAACTTCCTGTGCTGTTCTTGTTACCGTTTTCACCATGAGCGCTGCTCGTTGCTGCATGAATGTATTTGTGTCAGTGAACTGTTTTACTCATACTCCATGCTATTCTTTATTTATGACAATATATGTAACAATACTAGACAATTTTAGCACCTTGGTGAAATAACTATTTAAGAAACTGGCGTGTTATTACTACTGCTTCATTATGAAATACCGTATGACGTTACTTTTGAATATTACACCACATTTTGGGAAGATGGTCTTGATGGTGTATAGGGTTTGGAAGGGGCATATTTTGAGTTTGGAAATCTGATTATCTTCTCTACAGCTTAATGAGACGTGTCTGCAATAATGTGAGATTCATACAAAACAAATAAAATAGCGCATAAATGGGTTTCAGTACTTCAAGGACAAATAAACGGCATGTCTGCAACTCATGTTTTACTTTGGGTTTTTTTCAGTTAAGAGCTACTTTTCGTTTGTGTGGTTGTTAAAAGCCCATGACGCGTGATTAGCTTAGTAAAAGCGGCACAAAATGCTGCGCAGTCTGCCATTGACAGTGTAAGTATAGCTTTTATCAAACAATTTGAACGCCCGACGGTCTAATTGGAAAATGCCATCCGACGGCTAAATATACACTTTGTCTGAGTTTTGGTACTGGACTAGTATTTCTGGGGAATTGGGTTGCTTTTGGCAGATTTGGCAACCCTTCTAGTCACAAAATCCGGTGTGGTGACTGGAGACGCATGAAAATACCAGGTGTGAACGGTTATTCGTCTCGGCTGTCCACTTGTGATCGGATCATCCGAGATGGATCTTGATACCAGGTCTGAACAAGGCCTCAGACCTCCTGCAGTGGCTTAAACTATCAGATCTAAATCTGTTTTTAGTGCGTCCTGGGTGCATTTGCACCTGCATTCTTTTGTGGATACCTTCAGCCTTTGAGAAACATAACTATCCCAAGTAGTTTTACATGCATATTAATGTTGTTCATTCAGGGACCAAAAAAAAAGAAAGAAACCTACACACACTGAAGGGTGTGGTGTCTTATACAATTAACCTGAATGGCGACCAGCTACGTTCAGTCATTAAATAGAACAGTCTAAGATTAAAGTGCTGTCTCTGCTTCAGTTGGCTAAATGAGTGAGATGTACAGCAAGAGGAAAGCTGATTGCAGATCAGCACTTCTAATGTCTCACTCACCTTTCTCCTCAAACTCCTTTACCACCTCGGTCATCATGTCCTGGTAATAGGACTCCCCTCGCTCCAAAAGGCGGATGCCCAGGCTGTCGTAGACCCTTTGGAACTCTGCCACATTTGCAAGCACCAGAGTGAGTGAGAGAGAGGAGAAGAGAAAGAGAAAAAGAGAAGCAGGGGGAGAGTATTGGTTAATTACAGAAGCCACACCTCAGGGAAATCTAACTAAGCAAGTGCCTGAGGCTTTACACGCCAGATTCGATGCGTCCACTAGGAAAAATGCACACAAATGCAAAACACATACCAATTGACCTTCATGGGAAAAGTCTCTATTTGTAGGATGGACTCATTAAGCGTATAGTTTTTTCCCCAGACTCCCAACTTGTCACGTCAAAGTTTGAAGCTGGCAATAGAATTATGACTTGGGGCTCCTGTGCCCTTCAGAGTTCAGAAACTATGACTGCAGAACTCGGAGTAGATTTGCTGTTTGGAAACATCTACATCAAATACAGATGCTAAAAGCAGTGGGTTAAGTGAGTGGTATTAGTTTAAAAGGCCTACAATTTTAAAGGGACAAAAATGGGATACCATGTGTCAAACATTTTGAACAACTCTTGCCTGTTTTCAAAGATTTCCATTCATTTGGCTA
The DNA here is from genome assembly GCA_028565825.1 of Olivaichthys viedmensis. NCBI lineage: Eukaryota > Metazoa > Chordata > Actinopteri > Siluriformes > Diplomystidae > Olivaichthys > Olivaichthys viedmensis. The sequence continues at coordinate 14,962,080 of JAOUQW010000019.1, read as the reverse complement.
AGCTATTTATTCGGCCCTGTCTGAACAACGTATTAAATAAGAACTCTTCAGGAGTTTATCGTGTATTGCAAAGTGAAATAAATTACAGAAGTAACACACTGTAAATGACTCTGTCGATTTTAACAAGGCTCCCCGTAAAGCACGTCAATTTAATGTACAGCAGAGACTGTACATTTTAACAGCTGCCACCTATTCAACAAGGCGCTAAGGACATATTACCTTCTGTTGTTACTGTTAAGCTAATTTAACTTAAGTGCTAAATTTAAGTGCTCCAAAAATCCTATAAAGCCATGTTGGCTACGAGAAAAGAATGAATGTTTAGAAAATCTGATATCACTGTGAATACACTCCACATGCCTACAACACCTGCACATGTGGACGAGCTCACATTTGTCTAGAACATAATGTAGCCAGCTGGGCCAATAGGCTTTTAGTGTTGCCCAGAGTAAAATAAAGAGGCTTCATTGTGCTTCCAAGAAGCAATTTTTTATCCCTCGATGTAGTTATGTTTAACACTGATGCCCTGAAGCTTTGTGTGAAATGGACTTGAAAACTGGCTATCTGCTTACCTCTCCTTAAAAGGGAAAAACTAATGGCTCCTCTTACTATTTGAAAATTATTCACTGTTTACATTCCCGCTACAGATGAATAAATGCAACATCTTTCAATATACTTGCAGTCGGCGGTGTAATCAATCACAGTGTACAGAGCAGATAATAAATCTCACCACAAAGCTATTAGGTGTCTCGGAGTATTAGGTCAACCATCTATTTAGATAAACATTGCTCAGACACTGAATCAGAAAAAAAAAATAACAGTGATTTCAAGCAAGCTGCCTTCTCAGTCGCCACCTCAGCTCTGATGCAGCCCTGCCCCCTATTGGCGATCTAATTATTTTGAATTTACAGCCTCTGTGCATGAAAGGTATTTCAGAGAGTGAGTGAGAAGGTTGGGTTTATTTCTCAGTTTGTAGGGTTTGGTGTGAACATACCTTTCCTGGACACATCACAGATCAGGTTCCAGGCCTTGATGAAGTCTGTCTCTTTGCTCTGCAGCCTGACCACACACTGATAGGCTCTCTTCTTAAACTCCTCATCTTCATCAAAGCGCTTCTTAGACTCCTGAGTGAACAGATAATCTTTTAAAACGTGCATCCACAATAAACAGAAATATTTCTCAGTTTGGCCCAGCCAACTGATGCAGCATGGTCTGATTAGGATGAAAACAGATCTTACCAGAACATAAGTGCTGACTCAAACACTAAAGCCAGCATTACCCTACGCTCACCCCAGCAGCATCAAAGCAGCAGGAAGTCATTTATTTTCAATGTGAGCTGGCAACATACAGCGACAAGGGGCGCGGCGACCGTTAGCGACGCGAAGTGGGCGGGGTGAGCGACGCAACAAAGTTGGGAAATTTCAACTTTATGCAAATAAGAAGCAAAGTGATGTGGCGACTACCAATGGGAGTGAGGGTGCCGTCCCCCCCCTACAGGGAAACTTTATCCATGGTTTTAGGTTCTTATCAGATATTCGTTCCTAGTCAATATGGAAGAGAAATTGATTGTTGCGGTGTCCAACTTTCCCGTCCTTTATGACCCAAATATAACAGTGCCGGTGTTTTCGCAACAAATAGCCGGCAGCAATCGTGAGGCGCAAACGTTTTCGAGTTCATTCTGACAGTAGCAGACAGTGATGTACTGCACGGACGCAATTTATACACAATTTATTTCCCTCCAGAATTTTATTGGAGCAGGAAAGCATCTGATTTGTGGTAAAATGTACACGACATCTCATTTTTAGCGGGAAGTCATCTGATTTGTGGTCGAAAATGTAGTTTTGAATACTGTAGCTAGCTTTTTTTTGTGGCCATTTCGCACTAGCCAGCTGCTACCAATGAAACCATGGCAACTAGAACAGAATAGAATAGAATGCTATTTTATTGTCAGATATACACATACAAGTACAGTGAAATTCATTCGTCGCATATCCCAGCATGTTGGTAAGTTGGGGTCAGAGCGCAAGGTCAGCCATGATACAGGAGCACCCCTGGAGCAGGGAGGGTAATGGACCTTGCTCAACAGTGGCAGCTTGGCGGTGCTGAGGCTTGAACCCACGACCTTCTGATCAGTAGCCCAGTGCCCTAACCACTGAGCCACCACTGCCCCCATTACATGACTTTTGTATTCCAACGTCTCGTTTTCATTTAGGAGATATTTTCTAATTGTACTTTGGTCCGAAACCTAGGCATAGTTAAGGTAACCGAAACGCACCCGTGTCAAGTAGCTTGAGCCATGGCTGTGACGAGACTGGACTGATGAGCAGCTTTTAATGCAACCAGAATGAACAATAAAGCAGCAAGAAAAATACGCTTAGAAAGAAAGCCCTGAACACATCCCACCTTTTGCACGTGATTGTGTGTTGCACTTCAAATTCCATGTTGACGCTAACAGGGCACGTGTATATGCGCGAGGTATCCATCTCCTCACTTAGCCGCGTGCCCTGAGGCTCGTCCCAGGCCGAAGAATCGTTCTTGCAGCTCTTGTTCACTTTCTCTACGTCTTCCTTCAGCTGATCCAGACACTGGCTCAGGAACTCATGGGCATCCTGCAAGCAAAGCATTAACTCACTCACGCAAGCCGTATTCTTGCCTACTGTTCCTGAACGCCACAAAAGTAGTCATTCAAAACAACGTTTCAGTTAAAAAGATGTGGGATTTAAAGCAAGTCAGTCATTTTAAATAGTAAAAAAAAAAAAAAAAAAAAAAGCCAGATCTCTTACATTTTGCATGTACCCAGAAAAACGCTCGGCCGTGGAAGAAATGGCGTTCTTCACCCTTCTCAGTAAATCTTTCTTCATCTCTGGAGACGAAATATCTTTTTTGGCAAGCAGATGAGCAAAGCGTCTAATTGAGAAACGACACGAGGGATTATAATAATTTTTCTGGTACTGATTTTGTGCATGGTATTTTACAACAGCTTACATAAATGAAAAAAAAAAAAAAAAGTAGACGGCAACGTGGCGGTACCTCAGAAGGGCATTGATGGGAATCCGCTTCCACGGAATACCCTGTTTCAACAGGTCGTTTGAAAAAGACGGCAGGCTGAACAGCGACTGCAGTATGGCGTTCATGTAGCAGGTGTTTCCCAGGTTGGAGAATCTAAAGTGGATAGACTTGTAGATTATTTTTAAAAATACGCAGGAAACCCCAGAAATTGGTTTACAGTGAGGAAGCTGTAGAACCCTCACCCCTGCAGAGGAGGCTGAGGTTGAGTGAGAGAGGAGGGTCTCAATTTATTCCACCCGCCATATTCCAGAGACGAGCGGACTTTCTTAAAGGGAGTGGAGTGGTTGGGCAGCATCAGGCTTCTTTTGGCTGCGGGTGACTGGTTTGTGCTGGTGGGCCTTTAGCAAAGGACAGCTTATTCTTATTGTGTTAAAAAGTAGATCATGGAAACACTCAATACGCTGAACTGTGAACGTTTGTATGTATTAAATGTGACAAAGTAGAAGAAAATAAATTAATTACATAAATAGGTATTTACCTGTCCAGTAACGAATGTGTTTGCATGTAATCTTTAGTGCCTGATCTGCCGCCATAAAAGGATGATGGTTGGAGGGGTGCAGAACCAAGGGGAACTGTTTGGGAACAAACGTCACAGAGAATTACCAAACAAATCGATAAAACATGCAATCATTAGCACTTGAACGAGCACCAACCTGAAGCCCTGTTCTCTTCGGATTGCTTCAGTTTTTCTTTGCAACTGAGCAGAAACTTCTTGGAAGCGTCTGAAATAGCCTTATTGTTGCTGAAAAGAGAGCCCAAATTAGAACAGGATGCCATAACTTATGCATCAACAGAAAACATGAGGAATACCTCGTGCATACATGGATAGACATATTTGGATGTGTCTACAGAAGTTACAGGGCATGTACATCTTCAAGTTCTACAAAGGCCATTTACTAAAATATAAACTATAAATGACATGGTTGGGTACTTTTCTGTGCCATTCCCCCCACATTTAATTTGTTGACTGGCACTGGGAACACTTTTTTTCAATTGTCAAGTCAATTTGGATTACTTTGTTGCTATATAAAATAATTCACTGAACCATTTTTAAATTTTGTTTACCCAAACATCTAAATATATTGAGATTTATGAAAGCTTTGGGAAACAACGTAAAATGGTTTTCCAAGTTTCGACATTGAGGAGTTTGAAAGCATGGACTACCTGGAGGAATCATTCTCTTTGGGGTAGTCCTCGGTTATGTCAGTGTCCGAGTTCATCAACCGCTTCCTCTTCTCGCTCCTAAGGAGAACAGGTCAGATAAGCGCAATTGTAAAAGTTCTGGTAGAGTATAAAAATAAATAACGGTCATTTCACACTTACCCTTGAAACAAATCAATTTGTTCAATCTAACAAAAATCATATTTCTGAATTAGCATGAAGGACTAGAAACGGGACGGTATAAAGATTTCTTACAGTTTCTGTGACTAAAATTCTACGAAATGGGGATTATTATGGTATTACAATGAAAGTGTTTAAATAGCAGCAAAATGAGTCATAGTTGATCCATTTTTATCGCAAAACTATTTAATTTAAATGACAACACTACAGAAAATATGCAATCACTTAAAAACATTTAATGTGGCAACACAACCATATGCAAATAAATCAAATGCACATGTAAGAGCTACACAGCTATACTTTTTTTTTTTTTTTTTTTTTTTAAACAAAGAAAATGAGCGGTGCAAGGGGGACGCATTAAAAGAACCCTAAATATGTGGACAAAATAAATAAGCAACACTGATTGAATGTCCAATCTCTTACTTGAGATTTATATGTAAAAATGTAAGTGTGTTTATTTTGTGCCACTGAACAATTTCTCTGAAGGCACACTGGTTGCTTGTGTCTCAGTGTACCTGTTGTTAAGGTCTTCTCTTATTACTCTTTTCATCTCTTTGGGCAGACAGGGGTCTGTATCATTTTCCTCCAGAAGGTCACCGATGATGTGGGTCAAGACAGGCTTGATGGCTTGTAGGGTCACTTGTGTCTCTTCTTGAGATTATTGTAAAGCTATTCAAGATGTTCAAGGAGCTGGCACAGTTGTTCCATAACATTGATTTCAGCATCCTTAGGCATCAGATGCCATGTTCCTCTTTCACCAGCCAGTATGGCACAAACTGCCTGCTGTTGGCCCAGGAAACGCTCAAGCATGGTGTACGCAGATTCCAATTGGGCCACCAAATCTTAGATCAAAGCCTTTTGTGGGATGTTGAGGGCAGCTTGCTTTTCTTCCAGATCTCTCCTACTCCAGCTCCATGAGAAGGTCTGGACCACAGGACAGGCCTTCATCGCTGTTTCAACACACTGAGTTTTGAGATCGCCAGGTGCAGATTGTGGCCTCCAAGCCACAGGCCCGGAAAATATCCAAAAGCCTTAATCATATTTGTTGCATTGTCTGTGGTTACACTGACCAGACCAAAACATTCCCTGATGTCCCGAGATGAGTGCTCTTCAGAAAAGAACTGTTTCAATGCAGTCCAGCTTCCAGTCAGGGTCGAGGTTATGGATGGTAAAGCTAATATAGGCTTTATCCCTCTCTGCACTGCTGGTCCACAGGTCAGTGGCTGCCGCAAACCATTTACCATGAGACAACTTCTCTCTAATTTCAGCTTTAACTTGGTTGTATAGATTTTGGGATTTCAGCTCAGAAATACTGGCTTCTCTACAATTTGACATGACATCATGCCCTTTGCAATGAAATATGTGAGGGCTTGCATTGAGGTCTTGGGCATTTGATTTAGATGCAGCCTGTCTTTGAAAGACTTGTGGGAGGGTCATTGTAGATGGATCAGTAGTAATACTAGCTTCGCTATCTGCCTTCTCATGATTCTGTTAGAAACGGAATACCAACTGTATTATTATTTTACTGCTCTGATATTTGCTCAGACAAACAAACTGACAGTTTTTCCACAGTGACGTCTCAATGAACAGTTATCTTGCATTCGCTATAGAGCAAAGAATTGCGTTCGTAGATGACTGAATAAATAGGAAGTGTTTGCTCCCTTTGCAGAAAATAAAATAGAACCAAACTTTTTTTGGTTTTTGTTCTCCTAGACGACAAAACGAATCCGAGGGGAGGGGAAACGATTCCCCTCTCTCTGTCACGGTTTTCACAACTAGCTAGCAAACGCACACTGCATTTTGCGCACAGCCGAAATGGTATGATTATTGTCAGGTTTAATACTGCAGTACATCATTAAAACCGGTAACCACCCCCTCTCTATAGACACTGGACACCTACTTTTGACATCTGCAAAATCTGTTAACACACACTGGAGAAAGCTACAAACCTGTTTTCTGAGAGTCCACCACGCACAGGTGTCGATGTGACTCGGCTTGGACTCCCAAGCGGCTTCCGTGGCGTGCTCTCGTCTCTGTTGTCTAAGCTCGACCGGCGGGGTGTTGTCTTGAGAAACAAGAGGGAAGATTAAACACCAGGTAGTAATAAGCATTTATTACCATAAAATTGTCAGTGAAGATGTGCTACCTGCTTTTCTGATGAAGACAAGCCTGGGTCATTCTGTGCTGTTCGGTTCCCAAGAACTAGTCCAAAACTGGCACTTCCCTGGTTTGCCTTAAGAGCTAAATGAATGAATGATTGAATTAATAAAACTCTTTATATATAGTCTAGAGGTGTGCATCAGGGCTAGAATGCCACGGGACCCAACAAAAAAGGTTTTGATACTCATGCGGACGGTCAGATACAAAACTCGCAGGACAAAGAGAGATGGTACATTTCCAATAACGTTCAGTAAAACTCTAAAAACTACTTTGCGGATTAAGCCCATTTTACACCAGAATCCTCACAGCACTTTCCATTTGTGGAGAATTCATTTCTGCGTCTTCATTCATGGGTTTAGTAAATATAAATGTGCAGATATCGGCACTGACTGTCAGTTTATTATAAACATGCATTGTCTACGCTTTGTGGCAGTTTAAACCTTCACGAAGTTCGAACTTTAATTTACATTAAAAAAATATTGCGGGTGGTTACAAACAGACATAACTGCGGGACAGGCGGGATTAGTCAGAGATCCTTTGGGAGCATGCGGGAGAGGGATAAAAAAATAATTTTTTTAAATTGTAAATAAAATTCTAATTTGTACCAGCTATTCAAAACACACCTGTTTGTTTCCCCTGCTTAATCATCTCCAGATAGTCCTTCAATTTTTTTGCAACAATTAAGGGCAATTTTTCCAAAGTAACAACACTCGAGTCCTTTAGTGTCAAAGACAAGCGACTGTGCATGGGACCCAAAAATACATTCTTCACATTGTGGTTCAACTGTAAAGACAAGAATAAGCAGGTCACTATAGCTGGAAGTGCATTGAAATTATGTTCATCATCATTTATTCATATGTGCATCTCGCTCATTGAGATGAATATTCATCCTCGTGAGTATTGTCTGCGCAGTTTTGTACCTGGAAATGTTTTGGCGCTCCACCACTGTTGAACTTCAACACGAGATTGACTTTGTTGTCCCTTTCGTGGATCTCAAAGATTCCCTCTCTCCATCTGGTCGTGCCCAGATCCAGGCTGGTGAAGCGGATGCGGACAGCGCCACCGCTGCTCAGCTTCGGCACTGCAACAGCCATGAGTGCGGCAAGTGGACAAGGCACTCAAATGGATTTGAGGATGAACGGATGAGACCAGTGTCCCTCACAAAAAGCCTTAACAACAGAAAGAAGGGGGGGGGGGACTTTTTAGTTACAAACACCATAAATCACGTGCGGTAATAAAATATACACAGAGTTGTATTACGCGACGCAATAGGAACAAAATGAACATGTTAAACAAGTGCAGGGACTGCAACGACGATTCCGGTTAAAGCAGACAAACACAATTAAAAACAAACATTTACCTGTGTAGCAAATCCGAGAGGACAATACGCGGTCATTCATAATGAATAATAGTAGTCAAAACGAAGCTTAAAGTTGGTGAACTATCCCAACCTGGAGGTTTTAGAGACGCGTCATCCAACCACGCGGCCTGCCAGGTTACTGATAAGCAAATGACATTACGCTGCTGTGGTGTATTTTTGTAGTTAACATGATGAATAATCAACATAAACATGTGGAAAAAATGTGTATACTCAGGAGACACGACCCCATACCTTTTAATAAGAAATTAGTTAGTTTGTAGACAATGGTGTAACCTTAAATATGGAAAAGATCTATATAACTAAGGGCTTTTTGTCCTACGGTTGTGCTGTGCATCTCTGGCCTAGAAAAACAATGGAATAAACCAGTGGAGAGAGCCGGGGCACTGACTGGTACCGGCTTATCTTAAAGGAAGCGCACCAGGTTGGATACGTAAATGGTAGTAAAACAAGAAGTAGTTTCAGGCTAATTATTTCAAAAAATAAGAAGAGATGAGGGCGAGGGACGAAGTCTCGGTTGATCCTCCTATACGCAGGAGTGTATAAGAAGGAAGCCCTTCACGCAGTTCCTCAGTTCTCCCCGGGGAGAACCCAGCTTTATTGTGGTGTCTTTTTGATCCTCAATAAACTTATCCATTTTTCTGCTACTCTTGGTGTTGATGATTGATTTATTTTTCAGGGCCTGAGGGCAAGTGTCTTTTTTACGACATTTTAGTCACTGGATTGAAAATAAAAAATAAAAAAATAAAAATAAATCACTTTTATTGGTTGGTCATTTGTAATGTTAGTCAAATGGCCTCTTCTGTGAAAGTAGGCTGTTCTTGGCCACGTTTAGTGATGAAAAGTACCAGCCTCTAGCAATACCCAGAAGTCCGGCTTGTGAGACTAGTGTGCATCTGATCCTGTATCTGTACCCTTAAAGATGCAGGAAGGATCTTTTTAGTGTTGAAACGATTATTCGACTACCTCGAATAGTAAAAAATCCTCGATTAAGGTTTTACGTCTCGAAGCTTCGGACGCCACATTTCCTCGCGCCCGCGAGGGGACGGGGGTCCGGCGCTGGGCTCTTCACTCTTCACTCGCGCCTGACTCAGACGGTCTCCGTCCTCGCTTCGGTGCCCCGTTTCGCTGTGTTTCCCCTCCCCTCTCTTCTTCCTGTCCGACTGCGGGCGCGGCGGCGGGGTAGTAGAAGAAGAGGCAGTTCGGCCCCCTTCCGACTCCTCTTTCTCACGAGAGGGTTCCTATCGATCAGGCTGCCCGCACTGAGGTCGGGGGTCATCGAACTGCTGCGGGGAGAACGGGAAAAGCACGCGCGCCGCAATCGTAGGAGACGCGCCCTTTCCTCAGCCAGTCCCCGCCGACCTCCGGGTCGGGTCAGGGTGGCGGGCATTTTATCCCAAGAAGTTTTTCTGAAGTCTGAGGAATTCTATGGAATTCTATGGAAGTCTGAGGAATTCTATGGAAGTCTGAGGAATTCTATGGTATCTGCAATGCTACACACTGTAGTATTTTTCAGTAAAGCATTACATAGTATTGCGTGCACTTGTAACCCTGTTTTTGATAGTGACATTTTTCATTTTATCATGTGAACAATGTGAGATAAAAAATTTTTTATGTGTAAACCATTTGAGTTTTATATTTGTAATCGTTTTTCAAGACTTAACAGTTCATTTCTTAACAAAAATAACACGTTCTTTGAAATTCGGCGTTTTTTTGTCATTCAAGTAAAACATTTGTTTTCTTCGATTAATCGTCAAATTGATCGGTAGATTACTCGATTACCAATATAATCGTTCGTGACAGCCCTAGATATTTTTAGGACTCTGTTTCACTGACACTGACAGATATCACCATATTCCATTTGTATATACTGTATCTATGAATTAATGGAGAAAAATGGGGATACATAGCAAGGTCGCTGCTGGTGCTGTTGATGTGTTTATATTTACCACTAAAAGAGAAATGTCATGTCTACAGCAAACAAATGCCATGTCAACCCACACTCACGCAACCAAATATTCTACAAAATATTGACTATAGGCCTTTAAAGTCTTAATAAATAATCCCACAAATATAAATTTATTTCAGCTCATGTTTATGTCCACAGATCAACCAAGTCGAGGTTACAAATGAATGTGCCAAAATATTATGAATGACGCATTGCGATCTATAGCAGCAATGATCATGACGACTGTACATCCTAATAATTGTTGTGAAATGGTGCAAAAACAGTAGTGTGTAAATAGCAGGTATGAAAGTGGTGGGGAAATTTTATTTAATTTATTTTTTTTAATTTGACCCGTTTGTAGCCGCCACCGATGCACTCGCCAGCCCACAGCGCTCTACGGGAAGGGCAGCGAAGTGTGTGTGGTGAGTGAGTACACTGAGAAATACCCAGTCTACAAGAGTTGTCAGCCACCCAAGAGCCTAAAACCCAAACAGGAAGAAAAGGGCGATCGCGGACGGATGGAGGGGATCACCACCTTTAGGTAAAAGGCTACATACCTGATTTAAAAAAAAAACGTTTTTTTGAAATAATGGCCTTTTTAAAGGCCATGTTATTAACAGCAATAACAATAAAAAGGTTAACGGTTATGAC
>JAOUQW010000019.1:14912730-14935057 GCA_028565825.1 Olivaichthys viedmensis | reverse complement strand
GACTCTCTCCCTACACGACGCTCATCCGATCCGACAGACAGAACTAAAAAGGAGTAAGGGATGGGATTGTTAAAACTTCGGCGCGATCATGTTCTTGGGCTTGCTTTGGATGGGTAACTCCGCTCCAACAATCTGTCTTTGGTAGCTTTCAGAAATCTTCCAACTCGGTAGAAAGTGTTTCATATAAACTCATGTAGTGGTCTTTAGTGCATTAGTTTGGACCAGCATCTCCTGCTCTTAAGTGTTTTAGGTTCTCAGTGAGTGAGAAGGGTTTGCCGTATACCATAGTCTTGGCTAGCCAATACTTCAAAAACCTTCTTTTTTTGAAAAACTTTTGTCATTCAGTGTGGTGCCCACACGAGGCATACGATTTTTCTGCAGGTTTATTTCTTAGCACATGTTCTCTGAGTTTCTTTATGTCTTTTTTCTATTGATATTTGACCAATGTATGTATGCCATACTAGTTTTGATTTTGTTATTTTTTAAACATGTATTGTAAATGTTTCTAATAAAATAAATTTAATAATCTTGAAATTGGTTCGAATTCTATGATCTGTGACCCACCAGCATTTAGATCAACGAGGCAAACGGCTAAAAGCAACACAATTTATTTATATTATTATCATCTCCAAAATATACAGATATATGCATGACCATTAAAAAAACAAACAAACAAAAAAACACCTCTTAACATACCCAACCCTTCATATATGAACGCCACTAAATGTTAAAAGAATAACAAATCACTTTTCTTTCATCCATTTCACTTGTGGGTTACTTTTACAAAAGTCCCATGCCGGCCGCACGTCTCGTTATGAGACCAAAGCAAGATGGAACGTTAAGGTTCGTACTTGAGATTATAGGAATAGAGAATTTGTGTGTGGTCTTCCCCCCCGAGACAACTTCAGCGAGTGTCTTGATTGCACATCACCGTGTAATATTGCGTTTCCATTTTTGGTGCAATGAAGCAGTAATTCATTTTCCAATAATATTTAGAAAAAAAGAAAACTTGTTGCCACTTTAACTGAAACTATTATTCGATGAAAGGTTCTGCTGGTACTTGACAAGGAATTAAAGAAAATGCAACAACAACAAAAAAACCCTTAGTCTTAGGCAGTAGCCTCATTAATGACGTACATCAATTTACACTAGTTGCACTCGAAGTCTTTGTTTAATCCAGCATAAAAATATTTTCTTTAGTTACTGCACGTGAGAACAGGGCTAAACAAGTCCTGGTCCTGTTAACCAGCAAGTCAGTCATCAGGTTCTTGCTGTCATGTACTAGCTAAGACGCCTTATAATTCATTGACATAACAGACTATTGCAGTAGGACTAGTTACATGACCTTCAACCATAGCTCTCTTTCCCCCCCTAACCTGACTTACCAGCTCCCTTTCACCACGCCACCTAGCAATATCCATGACTACAACTAGAGAAGAAAAAGGGAGGAGAACACAGTGAGCAAGAGAGAGAGATAGAGTGAGAAATGGGACACAATTAACAGAGATCCCGGAGGGCATGGCTTTCTTCAGGTTACATACGGTAGATAATAGGGATGGGCAATGAAGACCTCACTTACAGTAAGACAAGCCCCTTCCAGTACACCAGAAACTCTGCAGTGAGCAGCTCAGAGCGCCGCTGTTGCTCACTCCTGCAACATAATCTGTCCGCGTGAAGGGATGAGCCTGCCTCTGCCTTCCTGTTTCAGGCCTCTGTCTCAGTCCGGTCACAGAAGACAGGGTTAAATGACTGTCACTGATAAAACAGCACCCAGAAAAGCCTCTGATCAATACGAATGAGGCTGAGGACGACATCTCAACAAAACCGTTCCAAATTTTTTTTACAACGTGCAACCATTTTGCTTTGACCACAACTTGCCAGGCAGAGAAAAAAAAATTTATTATACTTGTGTGTGTGTGTGTGTGTGTATATATAAATTAAAAAAATTCGAAAACCTCTGGAACTGTAATATAGAGCAAAATATGGAGCTTTGAGCTTTCTGAGCACAAATAATCTCCTGGGTCTGCAAAAAAACATGTCAGTGTCTTCTCAGCTGTTGTATTTAGGAAAGTGTTACTACTTGCATCAGTATCTCTATATTAGTCTTTCTTCCTTCTTCTACAACATCTGTACACCCACATCTGTAAGCCTACCGTGACCACCACTCACACTGACATTTGAAATGCCCAATATAGATTCTGAGCCAGCCTGTGCTTGCTGAATGTTGACTTTGGTACAATGTATGTCATAGGAATAGATCTATAAAAGATAAACAAAGAACCTAAAGACAGTTAAGAAAGAAAAAAGGAAGTGTTTTTTAATGTGTTACGTTTTGGATAGTCATGCAAATAAATGCTGCAGGGGTTATCTTTGCATTTCTCTAGTGCTTCTATGCATTTTGTTTTCAGTCAACAGTCTTGTGAATATGGGCTGCATGAGAGTGTGAGCATTGTAAGTGTGTATTGTAAGTGTGTGCTTGGTTAAAACAGTTACTGTGTGTGCGTGTGAGAGTGTGTGTGCATGAACTTAAGTATCCTCATTCCGAGAAGTCACATGATGCCCCTCACACTCTGGCTGTTTCTCAACATACCTTCTTGTAGTTCACAGGTTAAATTCAGGGACTTTCCCTTCCCCTCTGACTCTCTCTCGCTCCCTCTGACTCTCTCTCGCTCTCTCTCTTTATCTCTATCTGTCTATCTAGCGCCTATCTAGCGCTCCTTTATTGGACCTTGATTTTTTTTTCTTTCTATTTGATAGCAATAACAGGTCGACTTATTGCAGCCATACATTTATTGTACATGTATGTATACTATGTACATGTAAACATTCAAACCAACGTCCGAATAGATTTCAATGTCATAATTTATGTATCTAATGATTTTGGATATATAAAGCATTCTTTGTCTGCTTTAATTCTCTTTGCTTTCAGTAACACTCCTACACTTTGCTTTCAATTTCTACAAGCCTGTACATCCACTCATCCCTTTTTTTCCCTCATTTTCTTACACTGCAGGGGAGAGGAAAGGGATTTTCCCTCTCTAATCTAATTCTTTCCTGCATCGCCTTCTTTCTCCCCCTCTACCCTATCGCTTACGGCTCTTTATTCTCCTTTCCTTTCTTTCTGTTTCTAAATAAGCTTTAATGTTTTGTTTGTTGGACAGGTTCTGCAGCATTAAAGGAAGGTTTTACATTTGAATAATGATAAGGAGCTTATTCCTTATATTTACATATGATAAGCACCTGACTCAAGAAAAGCGCTGTATTTGAATGACTGTTCTCTTATGCTCCTTTTACCGGTATTGATTTTTATGTTTTTATGTTCATACACATACACAGATCAGTGAGAGGCTGGTGTGTGATTGTGTGACGTGTGATGACTCAGATAGAATTCACAGATATTGGATCATTTCCACAGGAAGGGAGGGCCGCAGGTATTGTGACACCAGAGGAATTTCTATAGTCGCTGTACTTTTCCCTGTCTGTTCTTTTCCCCTACTTAGCCTGAAGTGGGTCAGTCCAGTGCCAACTTTCCCTGCTGTCATGACATTGAAGCGAACATTTCTGCGTATCATTATAAATCAGAGAAAAATGGTCAAGTGGAAATTTTGTTTTATGCACAGTTAACCCTTCTATTATAATTAGAACAAGACCGACCTGTCAACATAAATAATGTAAGATAATAGTAGGGATAAGAGTACTATGCCTAAATATGTGTGTGTTTCTGTGTAGTTTAACAGAAAGTTTTGTGTGAGTGCGAATGTGTGTGTGCGTATGTATTTATGTGTCTTTGTGCAATAAACAAGTCTTATCTGGTTGCTATGTGGTTGGTATGTTCTATGGAATTGACCTTTAACCTGTTGAACGGGTTCCAAGTAAGAGGTTGCATTGATGGGAATGAACCAGGATGTGATTCATATTTACAATCCAAATAATCCAGCATGGCCAATCCTCAGTGTGCCTCTGTAGACTCGTTGTTACAGTAATGTAGTGTATATTTATTAAGTATAAGTGAGTATGGAAATACAAGTGCTCCGTTTTTGTCGATTGCTGTTTTTTTTTTTTATTGCTCTTTTCCCTTTGTGTGAATGTCCTACTTTAGCCTTTTGTAAATCCTATTTTCAATGATCAGCTAAACTAACACTTTCCCTCACCTTTATGATCCTCAGACTCCTCTCCACTTGGCGGTCATTACTCATCAGCCTGATGTGGTGGAGGCTCTCCTTCAAGGTGGAGCAAACCCAGGAGCGCTGGACCGTAACGGACAGACGGCACTGCATCTCTGCTGTGAGCACCGCCAGGATACCTGCCTCTCCATAATACTCTCCCACCTCTCCCGCTCGCCTCCATGCTGCCCCTCGGTCTGCCTGGACAGCAGGAACTACGAGGGTGAGTTCTGGGCTCAGGTCAAATGCAATGTTGAGGCCACATATAGTTCCTTATAAAGTTTCTTTATATTGAAACACGACGACACTTATCCCAGTATTGGTTATAATATTGAGGTTTTAGATTTGCGCTAATTTTGGGTTGTATGAAAAATTCACGGTATGATAAGCATACAACTCAATATCACGGTTTTCATTTAGTATCATCCTCTTTGAAGAAATTGTAACTAGA
Organism: Olivaichthys viedmensis; assembly: GCA_028565825.1. Classification (NCBI taxonomy): domain Eukaryota; kingdom Metazoa; phylum Chordata; class Actinopteri; order Siluriformes; family Diplomystidae; genus Olivaichthys; species Olivaichthys viedmensis. The sequence goes on along the minus strand of JAOUQW010000019.1, from coordinate 14,930,443 downwards.
TACCATGATTTTCAAAGAGGATTAGATTAAATGACAAAACCAATTTATATAAGAATTGCTCTTAGCATTCAATAGATTTTCAAAACACTATAGACATACAATTTTCTCTTATATGCACCTGGTATGTTTGTTTAAAAAAAAATTGGTAGCACAAGGGACATACTGCATCTGGGTTAGGGTATCTATATTGGTATAGCAAAATTTTGTTCACATAACTATTTTCTTACTGTACAACACTTTATTTTTATAGCGTTACACTCATAGCACTAATGATCTTTTTCTGTGACTGTATTAATGAAGAATGTCATTTTTAAGGGTACAATTGGAGAGTATGATCTATAAGCTAACATATATTTGGCGCTGTAGTAATGCACTCGGGCCCGAAGTGGGAAATCACAGAGACCTTTTTGTGTGTGGTTTTATTTACTATCTGGTGGGCTCTGGAAGACTAGGGTTTTTTTTTTCATACTTTATCGCAATCATAAGTGGAGCCAAAATTTAAGAAGGATACACCATGCTTAAGCATACTATATCTATTCAAATTAAACAGTAAATTAAGACAGCAAAGAAAATGGATATTTTTTATTTAGATTTAGAGATAAATATTAATTAAATGGTATCCTGTGTGAGAAGAGTTGAGGAAGGGCATCTTAATTTTCCTATCTTGAAGTACAGAAAGACCCTAAAATCACTGACAGAGCATACAGTAGCTGATCATGTGTAGTTATTTGTCTTTGTGTTTTGCACAGCAACACAAGTTCAAGCTTGAGTGGGTTGTTAGAATAATATTATCGTTTTTTCCCCCCAGAGCCTCTGCCTGCTTGTAGGAGGCTGTTTATAATACATTACTTTCTCTCGAATTTCAGGCTTGACACCCCTCCACCTGACTGTTAAGGATGGAAATAAGAAGCAGGCCAAAATGTTACTGGACAGTAGAGCTGACATTAATGCTGTAGTGAGTGAAATCTCCATCTTTATTTCATTGTCTACCACCTCATTTCACCACCATAAAGCTTATATTTCTCTCCTTCATGCACATATCATGCACATTATTTATTTTCAGTATTAGGTAGCTTTCAGGTTATTTACTTTATGAGATAACCTATTAGTAACAGCATTGTTATGTTACTGCCCACTCAATGCACAAGCCATATACCGTGTCACTGTTTGGTTTCATCTGTTTTCCTTTTCATCACAGGACATTAAGAGTGGTCGCAGTCCACTGGTACATGCTGTGGAGAACAATTGTATGGAGATGATCAACTTTCTTGTTGAGGTGAGATTACAGTTCTGTTTTCTATTTTATTTGCTGTGTGTGTTTTCAGTTGTAATTTCTCACAGTCAACAGCCTATGACTCAGCTACTGTTTAGGCCTAATACAATAAGTCAACTGAAGTCACACAGCCACAGTCCCCACTCTCTCTGTTTTGGTACATCTGAGTACAAATGTGCCTGTTAATTGTAACTTGTGTCTTTTGTTCTATAAAATCACAAGTTTAAGTCAAGTCAAATTAAGTAAAACACAAGGTAAATGGTGCATCGCTTAATATTTCGAATTGTTGAAGGGACATTTACTCCTGCCATGAGTAAATGCCATCTGCAGGATGGCATCAGTCTGTGATTTTCTTGAGCAACAAATTAATATTCTGTCTGTTCTCTTTCTCTCTTGCTCCCTTTTGTAGAATGGCTGTAATGTGAACTCACAGTCATACAGTGGAAACACGGCTCTTCACATTGCCTGTGGCCGTGGGGAGGTGGAGGCTGTCAGAGTCCTGCTGAAAAATGGAGCTGACAGCAGTCTAAAGAACTACCACAATGACACCGCCGTCATGGTGGCCAAGAATAAGAAGGTATGAAAGTGGTGGTGGTGCTTGAGGCTAAGTATTTTGTCGTATTTTAATTTGTGGTATTATAAGTTTTGTTTACTATACATTTGGGTAAAATATTCCGGGCCGGTGGATCAGTGGAAACTTCAACAACCCAAACCACACAACATGAATATTAAATTTCACATTTGCATGGGATTGTCTCAACCAATCGGACACATCATTCGTTATCCACAGCCCACTCTTTCCCATAACGACAAGCATGGTTTTCTCTTGTGGCAGAGGAAGTATCTCCATGCGCCATCAACAGTAATTATCGGCAATTGCAAGAAGGAAAGCTATTACTGCTAATGCTGGGAGAAAGTTATTTCTGCACAGATGGCTTCATGCTCTTTCTCCTCCTAGCTCTGCAAAGTCCTCAGAGAGTTCTCTTCAGCAGATTAGTGCTGTCAACTGACAAAGACAGGCAGCTGGTTCTCCTCCCCTGTGTCTTGTCTTCTAGAATCATGTGATGCAATCATTCCCACTGATACACATTGAGAAAACAAGCTGTGAAGTTCCGAATGGCTCACTTGCCTCAACAGAGTCTGATAAAATCAAAGCCCTTGTGTTTTCTGATGAAGTTAATATTTGTGATGTGGCTTTGCTGATGGAGTAAGTCCCAAAGAAACACACTGAGCATTTAGTGTATCTCTATTAAAGATATAAACACAAGCTACCTCTGATATGCCTCTTTATTTATTGCTTTGCTAAATTCCTTTTGTTCAATTACATTTTGGTTTCAAAGACAGCTACAGACTCCACTGGTATAGATGCAGGTTTTGAGGTAAGCCATACTCAGAGCATAGCCTAACAGTTCTAATAGAGTACATACAGTCTTACATACAAGTCTTGTGGGCAATGAAGTTCTGTTCCATAATGAAAAAACACAGGAGCCACCTGGGTAAAGATTGCAATAGTTGAGATGAGATGAAAAGATGGCTCCCAACAGCACCAACTGGTGAAAGAATACCTCTGTTAAGGGAAAAGAAGTGGTGACAAATTATGCATCTACTGAACATTTAGGAAAGAATTTGGACAATGATCAATAAATATGGGTAAATATTTACTTCCTAATAACTCAAAGGGATATTTTAGACATTATTCAGATGACTTGGTAACACTAGAGGCTTGCATGTAGTATTAACAGCATCACAAGAGAGGACCATGATTTTGGCATTTGAATGTCTTTTGCTAACCCCAGCTGCTGAGTAGGCATGCTGCTTTACCAAAGGACAAATTTGATAGCATACCATAAGGGAGTCTCCAGGTAGTGATTTGACACACACATCATTTATACATTTGCACTTGGGTAGGATTAACAATAAATCACTGGGGGTTAAAGTTTTGGGTCATGAACACATAACTGTCTCTTTTTTGTATTTTGAACAGTATTGGATTCAATAAATAATAGGGTAAATATACAATTTTTTATCTACAGAATACTGAAAGTAAGAGAAAAAACATGAGGAAGAATAGATAATCATTTTAAGAACAAAGCCACCCTGATGACTGGTAGTGCCACGCTTGTAGAGACGGGAGGCGGATACAACTGCATAGCCGTTTCACAATCATTTATTTCTTTTACACAATCAAATATTAAACAGAAACCAAACACGGGATACATAAACACAGAGTGGCATCCAAACACATCAAGCATTAATATTAACATTGAATGACAAAACAGTGCTGGAATACGGGGTTACTTATACCAACACTAATCAGGGGAAACAGACAGGCTGTCACATAACCCCCAGCTAACGTGTGGCTTCCAATGTGCACAACAGTACCCAAAGGAGGGGAGGGGGCCCAGGGCCCGTGGGGCAGAGCGACGACCTCTTCCGCGTAGGCGTGCGGAGGAGCAATGACCACTTCCGCGAAGGCGGGTGGCAGAGCGATGACCTTGTCCGCGCAGGCAGGCGGTGGAGCGATGACCACGTCCGCAAAGGCAGGTGGTGGAGCGACCTCAGCACTGGCCTTCGGCGGTATGGGGACGACCACGGCGCTGGCCCCCGGCAGTGCTACCAACGAGTTAGTGAGTCTCTCGTACTATATTTGTAGTATTTCCGCAAGCTGGTCCAGTGTGCTGTCAGAAATCCGGGGAACACCCTCTGCGGTGTCAGGAAACTGGGAAACGCCCTCCGCGGCATCAGGGAACTGGGGAACGCCTTCTGTGGCGTCAGGGACTTGGGCGACGCCGTCTGCGGCACCAGGACCTTGGGTGATGCCCTCCGTGGCATCCAGGAACTGGGCAGCGCCCTCTGCAGCATCAAGGACCTGGGTCATGCCCTCTGTAGCGTCCAGGAACTGGGCAACGCCCTCTACAATGTCAGGGAACTGGGGAATGCCTTCTGCGGCATCAGGGAGCTGGGGCACACCCTCTATGGCATCAGGGAACTGGGGCATGCCTTCTGCGGCGTTCGGGATCTGGGGCAAGCCATCTGTGGCGTACAGGAACTGGGCAATGCCCTCTGCAGCGTCAGGGAACTGGGGAATGCCTTCTGCGGCATCAGGGAGCTGGGGAATGCCCTCTGCAGCATCAGGGAACTGGGGAACACCCTCTGCAGCATCAGGGAACTGGGGAATGCCCTCTGCGGCATCAGGGAACTGGGGCACGCCCTTTGCGGCGTTAGGGAAGAACCGGGCGGCCGTCAGGGCGCGACTAGACAAACAACATAACAGAGTTTGGTGATCGCACATGGTGCGCGTTGCTGTGGCAACCACCAAGTACGGTCACGCGCTTCGCCGCGAGGTGGTGTGTCCATGACAAGTAGAGCAGGAGTGGTAGTTCCATTTGTTTTTTAGCATAATGCAGCAAATATTTCATGTCTGGGAAAGAGAACCGTATATGTCACATTGAGAGTAATACAACATTCTGGCTGGAACACCACAACACACTCTAGGAATGTAAGAGCATGAGCGCTTTCTCTTATCCCTCCTCGGTGCTTCACAGTTAATTGGAATGGTTGTGTTGGTGGATGGGTGGAAAAGAATGTATATGTTTCTCTGGACCTTGGCCATATATTGGCACCTGTAAATATGCCTCTCTCTCAACATTTCTCTGTTATAATGAAGTACTCAGTCTTCAAAGGATTCCATCTCTTAGCTTTTAGGTCTGATCATCCTGTCATCTTGTATATGTAGTGGGGAAAGAGAAAAAGCAATCATGTATCATTCTCTCTCTCTTTCTCTCCCACTCTCTCGCCGAGGGAATAAAGACCATCTGTCATCCCATGGTGCACTTGGAACCCTCAGGAGGACCTGAGAACCGTCAACAAAAGGCTTGTGGATCCAGTTAGTCAGAGATTCCACCCTATGCTTTCCTGAAACAGCCCTTATAACTGTCCTCCCTGTTTCCATCCCTCTCTCTCCCTCTCTCTTTTCTCAGTGACAGATGAGCTAGGACAGTGTGAAAAATGTGCATCTATCCATACAGAAAATGTCCATTAGTACAAGAGCTGTCTGTCACAGGCCTGGACTGATTTTTCCTAAGTCAAAAAAAGATAAACAGGACTAATAAAATATCATATAGCCATGTATTGTGTGTGCGTGTGTGTCCACAGTTGTGTATGCTCATGGTAATTGTATTAATTCCCCATTGTAAACAAAATTAAATCAATATAATTTTATTCAGTCTAAAGCTAACATCAACAACACAACATACCTCAAAGTGAAAACAACGACCTAATTTCTAACAATATGCATTATATACAGTGACTATATGACACTGACTTCAATGGAGATAAACAAACGTATAGGTCCTACCCAGTTTCTCAACCAGCAACATTTAACATGCCTTCTTGTCTGTCTCCTCCGGGTGCAGTGAGGCGAGTGAAAAGCTTTTTTTCCTTGACTTTTTGATGTATCAGAAAAAATTCCTGCCACAAGCCTCTTAACCAATTTAATTGATTGGATGGCTGACAAAAAAGTCATCAAATTCAGATAACAACCACATGCGACCCAAGTGTGCATGCTATCTGGGAGGTGATAAACAAACTCAAATTCTAAATAGCTTTCAAAACAGTTTTGATATGCACTAGCATTTAAAAGTTTGGAAACGCTGTTCAAAAGTTTGGAATCAATGTTTTCAGTGATATAAACTCCATTTAGTTTCAGATCCATCTATAAAATGATGCCTTTTTTTTTTTTTTTTAAAGCGGTGATCAAATCTTGAAGTGGATACTTAAATAACATACTGGAATTATCTATGTATAGTCATTTCTCCTTTATCATTACATTTTTATCATTTCACTTTTTAAATGACTTTTAAATAACTTTTCCCCCAAAATATTTTAAATACCAAACAAAACCTCTAAAAAAAGACCTTTTTCTGTCTGGTTTATATTAGATATATTAGATGTACTACATTGTAGAAGAATTTAGTGAATAGAATAATGACTCTTCATAAAATATGATAGGTGATTACAAACTTTTGAACACCAGTGAATGAAAAAAAACTCTTTAAATGCAGTATACATTAATATAATTTAAATAGAGATTCTACTGTTTATTTATTATAAATCTGCTTCAAGTAATATATCATACTGGCTTAATTTAACTTGATATTGCTTCGCAAGCAAGAATCGTTTGGGGTTATATTAATTAGTCACGTTGCTTTTTCTGAAATTTGTATAAGCCCATCACACATGTATATCCCCAGCTATGGTGGCCACCCTGTTAATGCCTTTTTTAGGCCCCTTGGCTCCCCCATGAAAAAAATCCTAGAACCACCCCTGCATACACACCAGCAAAGCAGTAATCACTTAAAGTCCAAGAACACTGGCCCAGATTAAACAAATGTAGCCATGTGGTGTATTTAATGCCCTTAGTCCACTAAAGATGCTCAGTTGCTTTAAGTGAGGGCGGTCTGAGTGTTAAGCTGGGCGGATTTCTGGTGTGACCACGGCTTTGGGTGCTCATGCACAATGAACCAATTGGGAGAGTGCGGCCTGGGCAAAATGAGCATGTGAGCTGTGACTGGGATTCAATGCCTCAAGTGTTTATAGAAATAAAGGTTCAGATTTATCGTTTGGGTGCTTGAAAATGGCATATGAGAACTCAGCTCAGACACATGAACCAATGACCACTTCCGTATTTTATTGAGTTATTTTATTGGGGATATTTTATTTATAGCTCTTTATTTTGTGATTTTTTGTCAGAATAAAGAACCCTAAAAATATTTTGCATTCTGATAGTTTAATTACCACCAGCTACATATTTATATATATATATATATATGTATAATTATCATATATCAAATTGGACAATAAAATATGGTAATGGTGAAGCCACTGGAGGAATCCAAGGACACGGATCTGCCTGGTGACCAGACAGCCTGCGCCTTCCAGCTGAGAATCAGAGATTACAAGAGAGCCCATCAGTCTCACCTTGGCTGGCATCTTCTCATCTGCATCCACCCATCGGTTTGCTACAAGCAAAAGACTGTTTCATATATCCTACCGAATTCTTATTGATAAACTGATGATTGTTTAAGGACTTGAGACATTTAATTGTGGAAAAGAAATGTCCCAACAGTTTGTAGATGAAAAGGGTGCACAAAGGGAAGCAGTTAGTAATGAGAGAAATTCTATGGGTGATATTCAGTTGTAAATACAAGAGCTGGACTAGACTAAAAGATAACCCTAGCCGCCCAGCTCAACCATCCATCCTTCTCTCCAACGTCTGCTCTCTCAACAATAAACTGGACTACCTCAGACTTCAGCTAACTACCCAGTGTGAACTCAGAGACTGCTGCGTTTTTGTTTTTACGGAGACGTGGCTCAATGACAGCCTTCTGGATGCGGCTATTCAGCTATCCAGGCTAACCGCTCATCGGGCCGACAGGATAGCAGCACTGTCCAGTAAGACTTGTGGTGGTGGCCTGTGCATTTACACTAACAACGAATGGTGCAAGAATGCTGTAGTAGTCTTGAGTTACTGCTCGTCGCTGGTAGAGTTTATGACTATAAAGTGCCGTCCATACTACCTCCCCAGAGAGTTTATCACCGTGCTCATTGTCGCGGTGTACATTCCTCCCGGCGCTAACACGAGAGAAGCACTAAATGAATTCAATGGGGCTATCAGCAATCTACAGACTGCGCACCCTGATGGATATTTCATTGTCACTAGGGACTTCAACCATGTAAACCAGTACTGCCTAAATTTCACCAACATGTTAATTTGGCGACCCGTGGAGAAAACATACTGGACCTTGTTTACACTAACATCCATGGAGCATACAAAGCTGCACCCCACCCCCACCTCGGCTGTTCGGACCACATCTCGGTTATGCTAATTCCAACATACAGACCACTGCTCAAACGTGCCAAACCGGTTCTGAAGCAGGTGAGAACCTGGTCTGATGGGACCCCCTATATGCTTTAAATATAGAGAAGTGGGGCACATAACTAAAAAATATACTCGCCAACATCGAACACAGGATGATTAATCTCAAATGTCGACTGGACAAGGGAAACTAGCTCCCTCGGTGGCTGTGATTCAGGCAAAGTGAGGGAAGACATTTGGCTCAAACAATACCAGCCGTGATGAGCTTTCAGTGTGCAGTTGGTAAATGTCCTGTCGTTGAGATAAAAATTGGTGGTGTAACCATTTATTAGACACAGGTAGTCAAGTCAGCACCATTACAGAGAGTTTCTTCAGGGAAAATATGTGTGGGTAGAATGAAGACGCACACAAATCAACATCTGGTTGGTTAAAAATTACAGCTGCCAATGGGTTGGACATACCATACATGGGTTATCTCAAATTCGATGTTGAAGCTATGAGCATTGGTTGTGGTTTCCTGGTGGTAAAAGAACCTCAGGGTTCCATCAGTACTGTTCCCGAGTTAATTGGAATGAACATCATTAGCCAATGCAGGCAGCTGGTTCAAGCTGAATTCATAAATACTCTAGGTGCAGAGCTAGACTCAAATTGAAGAGAAGCCTTTCAGTGGTTGAATGGTTGGGACACGGACGACGTCTTTTGCACAGGTGGCCAGAAAGGACACTGTACATGTGCCTGCCTTTTCTGTGTCTACAGTTATGGCTAAGGGATTTAGGGAAACAGGTTTGGCATCAACAGGTCATCCTGAGGTGCTGTTGGAGCCTGTGAACTCTCCCTTACCCGGTGGCCTTGTGGTCATCCCTGCCCTGGTATCTTCATAAGTTCATGTGTTTCCAGTGCAGGTGGTGAATTTGTCACAGGAGGACGTGTGTCTTAAACCCAGGACAAGACTTGGTACTCTATTAAAGGGTGATTCTGTTAGCTCTGGTGGCTCCTGTGAAGTTAAATTTCAGAAGATTTCAGCAAGCGTTGAGCAGATCACTGTAGATAAAGGGGAAAACACAGAGTGTCTGACACTGATTCACTACCATTTAGTGGTACAGCTGGGTGGCACTCCTCAGCAATGAGCCACGTTAGGGGCTTTGTTGGGTATTCCCGTTACTACATTTACACATTTATGTGTAACCATGACAGTAATAAAGTGGTGACTAACTACGCCACCTCGGGATTCTCACCCGAGGAATTCACTCTAGTTACCCTTACAAGGCAACACAGGTTCGAAAATACCAGAAAAGATTACAGAGACATGGATTCGCATTAACAAACTTTATTGATTAGCCACAAAAATAAAAATAACGTTAAAGGGTCAATCAATAATGGAATTTTATTACAAAGCCTTAAATATGGTTAGCCAAGTTTGCATTTGCACTTTGTAATGAAAATATGAAGATTTACAAGATAATTTAAAGCTATAGAAAAGTCAAATCACACATTTTTATTCACACATATTAAACAGGGTTTTAACAGTAAGAATAATTCGTGATTTGATAACAATACCAAACCAGTATCATGGTTTTCAGTATCCCGATACCTGTTTACAACCAACATTTTTAAATGACATATAAAATAACATGTATAATTGTATAACACTAACGCAGCGGTCCAGGTGTTCAATTATTTGGTCAAGGAAACTTGCAACATTATGTTTTAAAATTGACTTATTAAGAGCATTGCTCTTAGCCTTCAGTAGTTTATCAAACCAATATGTTTATACTTTAAACAGTAAGCTATCCTTCTTAAAACAAGACACAAGGTACTTTTTCCCCACCCATATTGCAATAAATCTTTTTTGCTCGAATAATCAATAATGGTTTCTCAATTGTTCAGTTGTCGGACTGCTTTTGCTTAAGAAATACTAGCCAATAGTGATGTCTGACTAATGAACAAAATGTTCTTTTGAACTGATTCTTTTTCATTAATTTTTTTAATGAATCGAACCGATTCACAAGTCCATCTGAATCAAACTTTGCGTAGCATCTACGCAATGTTAGTGTTATTGGTTTAAGAATTCTAGTACAATTCCAGTAATCTACCAATTTAATCTCATAAAACACCACGTAGTCTTTGTAACACACTAGTCTAACATATTAGTTTAACTAGTCTAACTCTTACATTTTCTGCCTGAATATGGACCTTTTGCCTACTGGCTTGGCTTCCTTTTTGTGTTATGTGCATGCCAGTCTGCTTGGTCCATGCGCTGAGCCTGACTAGCAAAACAAATGAGCCGAACCGACTGAGTCGATAATGCACACACAGCTTGAGCCGATAATTGACACAATCGACTCACTCTGTGAACCGAACGTCATCGTTATCGGCCGTGTTTGACTAAAGGAACCGAAAACCTATCAGTGCATGTGCCGAATGTGTCTGACCGATTTCTGTCATGTTCGACTCAATCCAATGAAAAACACGAACTCAGGAGCCGATCCCATAAACCACTGCGACATTAGAATACAGTACGAGTCAAGAGTTTCTTGCAAAGGTGCTGGGCTAAAAGGCTATAGAAGGTACACAGCGGAAATGGTAAGGATGTACTTTTAGTATTGGGTGTTTATAGAGAAATGCCTTGGAGAGTCATTAAACAAATCCCTTAAAAAACGGTAGGTATAAACTGTGAATGCAAGTAACCTGTGCCTAACTAGGCTACTGTACGAGCTTACACACGTATACATAGGCTAGAATTTGATGTGGTGTAGTTGGAGGTTTTGTATTCCCACGTGCGAAATGGCATCGGTCAAATCGGACTTGATTAATTGAAACGGACAGTTCGACAGAACCGGCTCTGTAAATTGAATAAATTTCCCCATCACTACTAGCCAATCCTAGCACAGCAGGCAGTAATAATTATAGCACAATAGGTGGAATTTGTCAGTATATGGGTGGGGAAAAAATGCAGTGTCAGAGGTCCTTGCTCCTCATCTTCTCAGAGTTTATCTATGGATTGGTGGTACACATTTTTGGTTTATATCGCCACCTACTGTACAGATATCCTGACTCCTGAGCATGCGCATTTCGACAATGGGGATCAGGCAGTCAGTCAGCCAGTAAGCAAAAATATCCCCTCTAGTTACCTGTCCGCTCAGAAATACCTTTATTTTTGTGATGTGAATACCAATGCCGGTATAGCATATAACATAGTTATATAAAGATATAACTCTTTTAGATTTTCTTATCTATAGTATTCTAGACATTTGGTCTGCTGATAATATGAAACTATACACTATTCTGAGTAGCTAAATTAGTAATATATGTATTTTTTATTTGGAGTGGAGGAACTGTATACACATGGACATTCACTTGATTAATATTCCAACATAAGATCCAACATATCCACTGACAGAGCTTAAAAGATGTAGTGCAATTATGCCGTCCTAAACTGATCTCTGCTGGATCTGTTTGACTGACAGCAAGACAGACAGGTAAACTACAGGGCACTGGGAGGGTGCGATAACATTGGCCTCATCACTATTCTAAATCATGGTGTATGTCACTATGCGGGGTTGCACTTACTCTCTCACATGCTTGTCTCTGGCCCTCATATGCATTCGGAGAGGCCACATGGGACAGCATTTGCATTAAAAAGGCAAATACAATCACTTTAATTTTTAACAAGACATTCTGAATGAGCCACAAAGACTGGAATCCTAGCGACTGACAGAAAATGGTAGGAAGAAGAGGAGAATTATTATGCAGAGAATTAAAAGAAAAGCTGGGGGTTGATGTTGGTGCTGACATCAATCAAGTGCTGCAAGCATCTGAGAATGAGGAAGGAACACACAGCATCCGTGTTTCCAATAAAAATAATATTAAAGCAAATCCGCCATTAATCTTGCATATTGATCAGGGGTGGTGTTAAGGAATTAATCATGAGTTAATCAACGCCATACATCAAACAATCATAAATAAATAAACAGCCCAAACAATGTTCTACTCTTAGGCTGAAGTCAATACCTCATTAAACCTCCTGCACTTGTTTTCTGGAGCAAAAACTAGATGTGGACTAAAAGCTATGATTACTGGAACTATTTGCATTTTAGGGATACGTAAAAGATAATAAAGGTCTCGCATAATTATTTAGCATGAAATGCACACCATAAACCTCAAAACACCTAAATGCAAACAATAATAAATTACAAGTCTTTATTGAGTCAATAATACTCCCTTTTTAATTGAGAATTTTTACCGCACGTCTACATTTTCTTGCTAGGAAAGAGAGAATCAGGGTTTGTCCAAGACAAAAGAACATTTTGGGCAATATGGTTATTTACTGTATTTCTCAATCATAGCAAACAAAAAGAACAAATGTTTATCAAAGACAGTTAATTTTGGGGAGGCACTATTTTTCTCTGTCTGTTCCAGGATGTGATTAATAGTGTAGAAGACTGGTGCAAAAATGATAGCAGTAATTACATTTTGATAAGTGCTTACATTTCACACTCGCAGCGTGGGTATAATGAGGCGATGAAAATACTGCAGACCCTGTGGCATAATGGTGAGGCGGAAAATTCATTTGTTTCCATGCATTATCCGTCTTTCATATTCTTCCTCGGGGCGGCCTCCTGCTGATCTGCCCTCGTGTTTAGTGCCAGATTCCTGATTGGCATGGTTCATGCCCTCTGAAGGAGCTTCTCTGAATAGCCATTCATTAATGCATCAAAAATACCATGCTGTCTATAGAAAAATAAAACCTCTGAACAAAATTTTAAATCTTATGTATTACACAGATGTTCAAATAGCAACACAGTCCAATACAAAAAGTAAAAAAAATTACTGGTCTTTGTTAATCTAAAACAAAAGGTGTATGCATTTCATCCTGGTTACATGACAATCTATTATTTGCACTCACATCTGTGCACACACTCCTGTCATTATGAGTCTCCCAAAGCATGTGAAGGAGTTTTGAGTGTCTATTACCTCAAATATTATTTGCAAAGTTACTTGGTTTGAGGACAAGATATATTAGGTAATTACCTAATCAATCAATCAATTTTACAATTGTATTGTGATAAAATCATAAGAGATGGTCTGCATCAATGCGACATCTATTGCTAAGTAGTAAACAGAAAGAGGGTTAACGTACTGAAGTAGTAAGGGCTCATTTTCAATTTTCAGGCACAGGAGCAATGAAATTATGAATTCCATCAAGTTCAATGCCATGTCCTCATTTATGAACCGGGGACCCTTCATCTTTCCCGAAGGCTGAGAAAAAAGGCTTTGTTAGGGAACAAGGGGAAGAGGCAAGGCTCTTGTGGCTCGCTTGTTAGCCCTGACAGCTGCCATAATCTTTGGAGATTACCTTTCTTTGGTGATAATTAGCAGGGAAGTTGTCATGAACAATTACACCAACCAACCACATCCCATTCCGACGGGCCTCCCTCATCAGTTCTCAGCTCTAACACCCGCACTTACTCACACCACCCCTTCTTTTCCCATTTCTCTTTGAGTAACTCAATCAAGTTATCATTCTTCACAGAGTTTACCAACACTTAGCATTTGAAAGAGAGAGTGATTGGCCTCTCTGCTTGACTGACCACTAAAATGAGGGTTCAATGACCAGAGTACATGGAAGCTCCCAATTTTAATTTCTTCAGGGAACAGAGGCGAATTGGCACTGTTTTCAATTACTGCACATGTGATTTGTTTTAGAGAGACTTTACATCTGGGAAAAGTATTAAATGTAAATGGTTTAAATTAAATTAAATATTCAACTGGTGGATGCTGACAAGCACAAATCTTTTATGCACCATACCAGACTTGGTGAGGATTTAGGATTGTCATAGTTAAAATGGCAATTTATAATTGCTGCTGTTGTATAGACGTTTAACTCTAAGCTGTTTCAGGGGGATTGTAACCATCTATAGTTAGTTAAACGAAACCTGTTTTGCACTATTTAAAGCATGCTTTATAATAATGCATAATAAATAATGCTAAGTGGCAATGACCTCACAAAATGGATATTGAGTAACTATCCATTCTAAAACAAGGTATGGTGCCCCAGATCTCAGCGTTTATTATTAATACCTGCCATAGATACTCAAAAACTGAGGTTAAAAACAGAGACGACAGAGTTTGTACAGTTATCCCATTCTACTGTATTTGACCTGTTTCACTTCCCTCTTTCTGGAGTGGCCACACTTCCTGCAGAAAACTTTCAATTTGTCACTGGTTGTGCCCAAATTCAACACTGGTTACAAAACATTGCATTCAGACACCTCTGTTCTTCAACTGAAACCAGATGGTGCAAAGAGCTGAGCGTTAATGTGTACAGTGACAACTGGTTTATAAAGAGCACAGCTAAAGTTTTTATGGTCAAATTTATCCAATATCAATTGTAGGACCAATGTGAATACAATATGGACAGGCCATATGTACAATATAAAACTGTAAATGTGGAGTAAGATCAAGCCATGCAGTATTTTGCCCAGTGATGCAGTTCCAATACTTTGGGGTATTGTCTCCTTGTAGTTCATACTGCCATAGTAGGACGCAGAGATACTACTGTTCTAACATACAGCTACAGCTTGTAATTTCCATAATTAACCCACTCAACATATGGTTGAGGAGAAGGCAGCATTGTCACATGCCACAGCCTCCTTGAAAGACAATGTCACATATGCATAGACAAAGTCACACTATGAGTTTCCATCCAACCATTTTTATACACATTTTGAATTTGGCCAGGACTCAATGAAAATGTCAGAAATGAAAAAAGGCTATTCATGAAAAGTGAATAGCTAAAAGTGTTTTTACACTTGGCCAAGGGGGAAAAGTATCAATAAAGAAAGAATGTGATTAAACTAATGGAAACAGATATTTTGAAAAACATGATGATGTAGCAAGTGTGTGCTCTCTCTCCATGACTGTGACTGGCACTCTTTTAATTATATCATCTTGCCTCGCTCTATTCAGAATTTTTGCTAACAATGGTAGACTATTGGAAAATGTGTCATACATTCAGAAGGAAACATGCCTATTTTAGAAGATACACAAACACACACACACACCCACAAATTTACAAATGAATTTGTCATCTTGCGCCGTGATACTAAGCAGCATAGTTTTAGCGGTATTCTGCTTGTGTCTATGGCCCGGGTGGCCAGTTTGCCTTTTGTCTTCCTTCATTGCCCGATTCTTGGTCAAGCACAGAAGCAAGACCCAAAGAGTATGGGGAAGTTTGTTTATTTTCCTGTCTTTACTTATGTTCTATTTCTTGTTATTGTCTTAACTTAATAAAGAGAAGAAAAATCACCCCCCCCCAAAACAGGCCTATGACAATTTCACAGTTGGGCACAGTTGGTCAATGTCTGCTTGTTGACGTACATATTATTGGGTCAAAAGGGGTTTAGATAAAAATAAAATAAATAAAAAACAGAACATTTCACACGGTACTGCAGCGGAGAAAGTGTACTGTATACAGTGTACAGTCAAACCATGGCGATGGCATCTCATGTCAAATCGGGTGCACAAAAACAAAGAGAGATAATAAAACAGAGCAGGAGAATGAGCAGGCAAGACCATTTTTGGACAGACAGAGAGAGGCAGTCGTCCTTACCGAAAATAGTGAGATCAACACTTCTTCAGAATACTACATTTTGCTGGGACACGTGCATTGTAGATAGAACCCGCCATTTTGATGTTCAAGACATAAGAAGTTAAAATGCAACAATACATATGCAGTTTGAAGTAAGAAAATGCCCTGCATGCTTCTTCCCCACATGTCCGGTCTGGTCGTTGTCAGGATGTCAGAGCATGCGAGCAGAGTTGAGTGAATGGAAATCTCACAGAGCGAGACCTTTCCCTGCTCCAGTGCTTAACATCTTTCCCATCTCTGTGCTCTGAGGAGAAATTGCTGCTCCCAAATCGCAAATCACTTGGCGCTAATAATATTCATAATCTTAATCGCTACTTTTGTAAAATATTTTGCAAAACAAAATTGTAATAGCTAGACAAGAACTAGAATAATGCATGCTGGGTCGGGCGAGGCATGCTGTTGGCTTGTTATATGAGTTCAATTGGAGCAACATAGTGCAGCCTCTACGGAGTTACAGATACTTTTCTGGCAGAAAAAAATTAAATAGTGGTGTTTATTGATATAATGTGGAAGAACAAGCTTTGTAATTACTAATTTATATTGACTTTGCTGTGTTTATGCTGTGTACCTATAATTTGATGTGTATGTGACTCTGCATCATAATTAAAGCATTGGTCTGGGTTGAGGCGCGTTGTATTCACTTGTATGGGTGGGAGGTCAGGGAAGTACCCCAAATTGCCTTTTTATCTCCTGCCTGGAGATTTGATGAGACATTGTGTGTGCTATGCATAAAAGTGCAAAACAGGATTAGCTGGTAGCCGTTTGGTCCATCCCACTCAGTGGCTCAGCAGCTGGTAGGGACATCTGGGTACAGGTGGAGAAGGCTGTGCCACAATTTGTCTCCAAGAGTCAGAGCAGAGCATTACAGGGGTCAAAAGATCATCGAACTAGCAACAAAGCATAAAAGATTAGCATTTGTAACATGGCCCTTGTAGCTTGCACTGAATGCCAATGATCCTGATAGGTATAAAGAACAGGCAGTAATGTTCGGGAAGAAAAGGTCAATGTTTCAACCTAGAACGGTTTGAAAAATTCATAGCATGATAACCATACAACCAAATATCACAGTTTTCAGTATACCACAGTATCTACATTTTGAAAGACAATGACATTTATAGGCTACTGTATATATAAATTACACATTTATTAAATTATTTGATTTGGGAAACTGCTGGAATTAATTGAACTTGTTAAGAAGATTGTTCTTAGCCATTAGTACTTTTAGTACTTTAGTATTTTTTGTTCTGTAAAAAGTAGGCTACTCTTTCAGATTTCAGATTTCCTTATCATGGTATACACTCATCACAGTATTTTGTCACAACCCTATTTTAATCACAAACCTTCTGTGGATTAAATTGTGCTCAGCCTAGTAGATAGCAGGTGGCATTGGGATTTTTGTTGTCAGAGCCTTTCTGAAGATCACACAGGGCTAATGAAACTATGTAGCATTACTATATAGGATTACGCATGCAGCAGGAAGGTGGAAAAAGACAAATGAGTTCTCATCTTTTGGCTGAATGTATTATTTAAAGGCATCGACACCACCCGATATCAAATCAGAGAAAGTTACGTCCTGACGCAACTACACGCAACTGCTACTTGCAAGCCGTCAGACATGAAAGACTTCAGAGGAGGCATTAGGAAATTAACGTAAAAAAAAATTCAACTTGTACAAGTGTCTAACAGTTTTTTTTTCTTTTCCATATTTTAATGACTCCTGGCCTTTGCTCTCTTGGTCCCAAATTCCTCCAAACTTCATGTCTTTGAACAGAACTTAAAACAAGTTTGGAAACAAAGTAAGTAATTAAAATAAGTCAGAAGCGATCATAATGTAGTCTAAAAGTAATCACCCTTCTATGGGCATCTGCCGATATAAAATTTTCTTATCAGCTAACCTTTTGTCATGGTTAAC
>JAOUQW010000019.1:14890898-14903467 GCA_028565825.1 Olivaichthys viedmensis | reverse complement strand
ACACGATTGGTTGATTAGATAATTGCATGAATGAGAAGGTGTACATGTTCCTAATAAAGTGCTCGGTGAGTGTATAAATTAAGTAATAGTTTGGCTTTGGAATGTGTGTGTGTGTGTGTGTTTGTGTGTGTGTGTGTGTGTGTGTGTGAATAATAAACAGAATAAAATTAAATAACTTTAGTATGGTTGTCACGACCATTTGTTAACCACTTCATATCATAATAGATATAAAACAGAAAAAAATCTAATGTAAAGGAATTTTAAAAAAATGACACACTTCATTTACAGATGATCCTGCAGTTAATTGGACCCCTGGGCTTTCACTCATTACAATCCTCTCTCTCTCCTCTTCATTGTCAGTTCTATTGCATTTTATGTGTTGAAGTACATGAAAGCCAAGAATATTATTGAATATTAACATAACAAAAATAGATATTAAATATTTCACACACACACACACACACTGAGTCACTGCAGGGAGAATAGTGGAACTGACTACTGACCAGGGGCCTTTGCATTTTTAAGAGCTAACACTGCATTTGCACAGGGCCCAAAAATTTGTGGAACACACCTGCACACACACGCACGCACGCACGCATACACGCACACACACACACACACACACACACACCATACTATTCACTCCCTGCAACTAGTCATAAGTCACTTCTTGAGGCTTGATGTTGACAGGTTGAACAGCTCTATTTGGTTGAACTGAGAGCTAGACACGGTTCTTCCCTCAGTTTCTGTAGCAGATGCCAGGCTTTACCAAATTTCACACTGCCATTGAATTCCACCCCCCTGTCAACTGTGTATTTAGCAGCCTCCACCCGTCTTTAACACCTGTCAACTCCCACCCCCAGAGGTATGCTGGGGCAGATTCATGCCACATATGCCCTGTTGCTACTGACAAGATTTAGGCGAGTGATGATGGACACTCACAGCTACCAACAAGCCTGTGGACCCGGTCTGAGTCACACACTTTAGGCATAAACACACACTGACATTGGCCATGGCTTTTTACAGCCAGCTGTTCAGGGAGAGACAAGGCCATGTCAGACAGATATGCCTGCTGCAGCATGCCACCACGGTGCTAATCCACAGGATCAACAGAAGCTTGTGGAGACTCTTGTCTGGGAACATTCCGACCTTGTAGTAAAGCAAAGCTTTGACAACTAATTATAATGGGACAAGCTGATGTGCTGGCTCCTTTTAGTTGGTATGAATTGCTGTGCTTATAACCAGCCTGAAAGCAGATTCAATCAAGAGAGCAACACAGCAACTATCGAAGGTATACCATAAAAATACTATATTTTTTATATATATATACTGGCTTGCATACTATTTTATGGGACCTGGGCAACATACAGTATTTACATACTTCATAATTATTGTATTACTTGAATAGCACTTACTCAGTAATACATATTTTAATGAAATGAAATTAAAAATAAATATTAAATATATATGTAATTTAATAAATTATTAAACCAATTAACCAAAGAGACAGTCAGCCATTGTTTTTTATTCACCAATTTCCAATCATCACCTGCACTTCACAGTAATTAAGTACAACTTAGTGACACAAAACTGTGTAGTTCAGTGGACTGAAATGATTTTGCTTCTCAACCTAAATTGGGTTCACTTTTCAAGCAGACCTGTAAGCCTATCCCAAGAGCTACACACTGCCTAGTGGGCAGAGTTTCATCATCCGATGAGTCTCAGAATTACGATGAGCTTATTAACTTTTCTACACTTTTCCAAGAGTCTTATGAAGGAATATAAGTAATGGACATAGAGTTGCCAGAAAACTATTCTGCTGAACTAACAGTCCTCCATCCTCACTTGCTTCCCACTCACTCTTTCTCTCTCTCTCTGTCTCGGGCAATAATGAGCTAGGGAGGTAATTTTAGCCAGGAGCAAGTTTGGACGGGACAACAGCCCGCTTTTGTCAGAAAGAAAGGCCCGAGTTATGGTGTGGTGACAGGCCTAAGGAGTGTGGTTTTATAACGTCCCGCCAAATGCTTCCTGTGAAAACACAAGTTCGCCACTTTATGGCCCAAATTAGGCCTCCTGGATCAATGTCCCTTTTTTCTGGGAGTTACGGCTCGGATGCAAGCTTTATGTCCAGTTTAAGTGTTCCCTAGCTCTTACATAAAGAAAAAGCCTAATGATTTCCACTGTAGTAGTATAAAAGCATTAATAGTAGAAGTGTCATTACAAGAGAAACAATGAAGTCTTGATGGGAGAAAATTCTAGTAAATAAGTCACTATTGACAATCTTAGCGGTCACAGTTGAAAATGTATTCCAGATGTGGATTGATATAGAACAATGGAAAAAAACACATGTAACACAAAGAAGCAAAATTTTTATTTGTTTACTCATCTGTGTTTTATGACTCATCGGGACAAAAGCACTGTCCTTTGTGTGTTTGGACCAATGTCTTATACACACTCTGCTCCAGAAGATCTACCCTCCTGCCAATATTAGTTCTAACGTTGATCAAACTCACCACTATTTACACTATTAGTTGCCCCTAAATAAGCCCTGATTAACTTTATGAAGTGAAAATCTTGGAATATTTTTTAAAAGAACAAACATACCAGGTGAAAATCTGCGAAAACTGTATTTCTAAATTTCTTTGATAAACTACTGAAGATTAAGAGAGATTCTTTTAACAAGTCTAGCAGTCTCCCAAACTGAATTATGAAATGCTTACACTGTCTCTAGAGCATTAAACAGCATTTATTGCCATTTTTTTTGAAAATGTGAAGTTTTAAGGAGATACTGTGATAACCCAAAAATGTGATACTGGTTTGTATGGTTGTCATACTGTGAATTTCTTCTGCCGTTCTACCCTTATTAGGCACCCGCATAAAAGAGAACAGGTACTCCAAGGTCCTTGAAAGCAAGTTTAATACTGTAGAATAGAAAAAGAAATTTTAATATGCAAATTCCAAGCTGGTGTCAGAACATAGCCTGTTACCAGGGTCAGAACTTTCCAGAAATAAAATACATGCTACCATCAAAGGACTGCCAGAGATCCCATGAAAAAACTTGCCATGTGTTTCAGTCTCTCAGTTCTTCTAATGATCAGATGACTGAAGTTCAGTTCCATGAAACATTAGGGAGCCCAAATATTTTCCTCTGTGAATTCCGTACATTATTGAAGTGTTCAAAGTCCCAGAGCTGAGCTCATCTCCAGTGTGGAAATCATGGACAGGTGTCTGATCTGTGATCACAGATCTAAGCAGTGTCTTCATAGCAGGCACATCAACTTTCAATCGCTGGGGAGGTTTCAAAAGGTTACCAAATTAAAGGGAAGCATCAGGTTCACTACAGTCAACGTAATTTGGAAGTCATGCAAAATGTTAAGTGTTGTTAATTGTGCTGCACTTATGACCAATTAGAGTCAGGCAATTGCCTTGCATGGCCAACCAGACCATAATGCAGCAATCCGGGAGGTGACTGAACCTGAACTTGACCCCACAAGCCCAGTCTGCATCTGATTTAACACTTTTACACAGCTAATAAAAAATGCACTGGGGAAAAACAATAACAACAATTGGATGACCAGTCTATGAACCGTCATTGTGTTGAGCTGCTTGAGCTGCTTTGTTCCTTGATGTCTGCTTGCTTCCCTCCTTGTGGTAACACAGCCATGTCTGCGCCACAAAAGTGCTTTGAGCTCTGCCTGCAGGCCTCAAGGGAGGAAGTGTAAAGTGACATTAGGCAGCATCTAGAAAGACTGATTCTTTTCCCCATTGCAATGTAAAGCAGAAACACCCAACAAACCTGTGTGAATGAATGAAATCTGGAGTGTTTGCATTTTCTGGAGTTCATTCGCAACTACTACTGACTACTAATGAGGATGCTCATTAATGATGCTAATTGATGAGATCCACTATCCGATTTTTGATATATTTGCCCATTGAACTCCCATTGAACTAATGTATAGGGAACTTTGAAATAGCTGCTCCTAGATGTATCTGTATACTGAATTTTAAAGCTCACCTACTCCTATTTATGTACAGTACATACTTTATCTTATTCAATGCACCTATGTGTTTCTGTTCTTTATGCCTCGAGCTACTGTAAAAACACACTACAAAACAACAGCAAATAGCAACATGATGATGCACACAGGAGGCAGAACGAACCAATCATGCGAATGGCATTGTTACAGACGCAGAACAAGAAAGCAGTAAAGTAAGATTGCCAACAGTTGTTTCATGTTCACACTGGGGTCGAGTGCTAATCGATGTCAACACAGTGTTAAACCATGATGACTGGCACACCAGACCCACTGCTCTGGCAGGCCATAGCTTGTTACCTTTGACAAATGTGTGTATATTGGGAGGGGTTGCTTCCCATGCTGAAGTGCACATACCCCAGAGTGAAGGCCACTAAGCTAAGCCCTGTAGTGTTTGTTAATAATGATGTGCCTTGCCGTAGTGACAATCTGCATGCTAACACCATGCTAACGCATGTCTCTGTGACAGCTTCGGCACGGAGAACTACAAGGCCATTTTACAGCTGTCAGGGACTGACAGCCATTAGCCCTGCTTATACACCTCCGCTCTTAGCGTGCACTGTCAGGAAGAGTGGATAAGCCATGACTCCATACCTGCACCTGTCGCCCCAACTAATGTCTCCACTCTAATTAGCTACACTTCACCCTGTCGCATGAAAACAAAGAGCAAGAGTCTATTTTTGTACTGATATGTATTTGATGTCTTTGTGTTTCCTCCGCGTGCTCTTTTTCCCTCCCACTCGCTCCTTGTTTGTTTGTCATCTCGACTTCTCGTCTCTTTACCCACCTACTCAGCAGAGTGTTTGATTCTGGTGGTCGTTAAATGAGACACTAATTAATATAGAGAAACTTTTTTATTTCATGCATGTCCTAATTCTTTTTCATTCCACGTGATGGTTGTTCAGAGTTATGGCAAGGGAAACGCTTGCTCTGTCTCTGGCAGGCCCACTTCATTAAAACAGATAGAACCCTGTAATGTTTCAATCCAACCAGGAGTGCAGTCAGGTTGGTTAAAATCAAGTATCTCCCTCTTAGTGTTCAATGTTTTTCAGTGTGGCTTTAATGTTATCACAACCTGCCTTTGGCGGTTGGCTCGCCTTACGAAAATGAGTGAAGAAAATGTTAATTATCTATGAACTTCTATTTCTACTAAGTAGTTCAAATTGAAGGTTAGTTAAATCATTTCTCAACTAGGGCAGACATTGTATATATCTTTGATGTACATAGCAAGCACTGATGTCCGTGTTCAACAGTAAATGACAATAATGCAGCTAGTTATATACACAGTGCATACTAGACTTATGATGAAGTTTTCTGTCACGGTCGTGTAGCGGAAGCAGGACACAGGCGCAAGCTGTTTCAAAAGAACAAACATTTATTTTAAACATATAACCATAATGAGACAACACGTAACATTAAATATTCAAGGACGAATTAGACAGGCACACAAGGGCTTATTTATATAATGACTAACGAGGTATCAAAACAGGGAACAGGTGAGAACATTTAAGACACGTGACGGGGAAACAGGTGACAGACATAACACAGACAAACATCAACATAAAGTGCGGCAATCGTCGCCATGGCAACCGCCACACGTGTTCATGCGTATTTTTTGCGGACATTAAAAAGAATACTGGGATAGTAAGAAAGCAGGATCATTATAAAAACAATGAGGTCTTCACCTACAGATAAATCCAAAATGTATATATCCAAAATGCTCCCCTAAGGGCTTTGCTGTTAGCAAAAACAAAAAAACAAGTCTTGGTTTTGAACAACTGAGTGCAGTGTTCATTGTGAGTGCAAACATCAAAGTGTTTTCTGAACAAATTACTACAGAGCACTGCATGCTGATTCACATTTGGTTGTCTATTTTGAACCTTAAAACTAAAGTCACCCTTTAAAAAATGAGAATGTGTTTGCTTGTTTGTGTGTGGGAGAGACAAGAGTGCAAAAAGCATTTTGGGAGAAGGGATGGTTTACATAACCATACCAAAGGGGCATTGCATGTTTTTTTGATATGTTGACTCCCTTTGAGCAGCCCAATTTCTTTTCCACCCTCAATAAACAATGCAAAGAAGGGCTAAAATGGCCCAGATAGAGTCTGCATTGCATGCTTTGCCATCAACACTGATGCCACTGGGCCCCAACCAGGCACAAGATTCTGTACACAAACATGCTTACCTGCTGATACAGTCAACTCCAGAGATATTAATGAAAATGAGCAAAAATGACTCACAACGCAATTGGTCTGCTGGTGTGAGAGGCCCCGAAGCACGCCACTGTGTGCGCCGGTGAGGAAACGACAAGTGAGTTGCCCAGTGAGGGACGCGCAGCCCCCATGCCTTTAGCCTCGGCAAGAACTGCGTGGTCGGTCGGCTGGGGCACCAACGTGGTCTCTGGATGCACGATCAACGGGGTCAGCTGCCGCGCCCTGGTCGACACTGGGTAAACTGTCTCCGCCCCAGGGTGCTGCCTGGCACTGGCAAGAGAGCTCCCGCAAGCTGGATGCCTACGAACAGATACCTGAAATCCGTCACAGGCAGGATGGTACCCATACTGGGAAAGAGGAGGCTTGCGGTCAGGATAGGGAGCCGGCTACACAAGCATGAGTTCTGCTCGCTCCCATTCGGGGACTTGTGCATTGTGGGGCTGGACTTCTTCACCACGGTCAGGACTTCGCTGAAACTGAGTGACCGTACGCCCTGCAATGACAGAGCAGAGATTCAGTCTACTCACAAGAGCCTGAGGCGGCAGGCCAAGTGCAAAGCTAACACAGGGGAAGTGACTAGCAAGCAGACAAACTCACTCCAGTCCTCTGTGGGGAAACCCCCGACCCTGGAGGAGCTGAACACGCAGCACCAGGGAAGGGTGGGGAAACTAAGGAGGCCGGGAGAGAAGAGCACGATGCACAGAGGAGCGACGTAGACTCTGGAGCTGGCGGATTATGTAAGTAACCTACATGATAGGACAGAGACTGTGCACTCTCTCGCGTGGCAGCAGGAGTCGAGCAGCGCTGAAAGCGGATTTATGACACTCTGTGGGGGGCCTGTGTGTGCTAGGAACCAGGTGGGGCCGGTTGGCCCGCAGCGGTGCAAGGGACACTGCCGCTGTGCTACTGGGACTTTGTTCTGGACTGAGGAGGACTGTGGTACCGATATTGAGAGTGCAGGTAGGGCGCTTCGACGTGATCGCAGCTTCCCGCTGCGCTATAGAGACTTTGTTTTGGACTAAGACTGTGTAATGGTTTGTGTTGTGGTGTGCGGTGTTTCGACCCTTGGTGGGGGGGCTGTGTAGCAGTGGTGCACTTGCGCGGTGGGCATTTGCATACCCGTGAGCCCACACGGCCACCTGTTATTTGTGAAAAAATAATCCCGTTTGTTGGAATGAGTGTTCGGTACAAAAGGAGGGAAAAGTGTGTCCATGCCGGGATGCGTGGAACCGGCAAGTTAGTTATAAAGAAGTCCAGTGGGTTTTGTTAATCCCAGCCAACTTTCTCATGTTAGTTCAGTTCTCAGGCTTACCACCAAGATACGTGTTGTGCTGTAAGAGTGTGTTTGCCAAATAATGAGCATTTCCCTGATTTTAAAATGCTTCCTGCTCATGCCTTTTCTGTGTGGACATCACAGTATGTATCTCTGATGTACATAGCAAGCACTGATGTCCATGTTCACGATAAGGCTTATATATACAGTGCTCACTAAACGTAATATAAAACTTTCTTGATTAGGTTGGGAACTGGGAAAAAAATAACTGGGAAAACTATTATATTTGTAAACCAGCAGAAAGACTATAAAACTATAAGGTATTCACCTACAGTAAAATCTAAAATGGATTCTGAATATTGTGATGTGTGAATATTGTCAGGGATATTTGTTTTTGCATTTTTTGTGTACTGTATAAAAACAAGTGACATATAACTAACAGTCAATACATTTAAGTATTGCACACCCACACAGTTAAACTGGTGGATCTATTCCCAGTAATCCTACATACCTTGCACCATGTAGTTAGTTTTATATACGTATGCGGGGGTAGACACTGCACCACTGAGGTAAGCTTGCTTGATAGACTTTTTTTTTTTGCCCACCAATATAGCATTGCATTTAAAGGGGTAGTGAATACCAGTATTAGATTTACTGTATTGTTTACCTACATAGTTATGACATCTACCATATAGAACTAATGTTAACGGTATTATGCAATGTGTTATATCCTCCATTTTCCCTCCTTGGTTTTATTGGTAAAATGAAGCAGACTAAATTTGAACACACATACAAACAGACAACAGGACAGATACTTTGGCCAAACTTCAAGAACCTAAGGAGATACCTGCCATGGAGAGTGTTCTTAGGTAAAATGTATATATGGGAACCTTTAATTATGTATATGTGTACAATTATTTATATATATATATATATATATATATATATGTGTGTGTGTGTGTGTGCGTGTGGGGGCCCTGATGTCTATGAGTAGCAGCTGTTTCTCTGTAATAGTATTATTCTGCCACAGGCTCCTCGGGGACACCCGGCAGTCTCGTTAATCAAAGCCCCTGTGTGCTTTACCTAGCGCTCGTGCATCCTCCTCCAGCTCCATCCATCATAAACCCTGCTTCACTTGCGTGTGTGTGTGCTGGTCTGTGTGTACTGGAGTAGGCATTCAGGGTTTTGAGAAATTGAGACACAACAAGAAGAAAGCAATTAGGGGAGGTCTTTGGCCTATCATTCACAAACTAATGGATCACCCACTTCTCTTATTTTTTTTATTTGTCGGGGTGAAAAAGGCAGGTGAGGTGGGTATTGTGAAGCCTGATGTTCCTCATATTTTAAGGGCCTCTCTCTGTCTCAGTGGTAATAAATGATGGACTGGACTGGCTACTGAGCCAAAGGAAATTTATCACAGCTGATTTGTGGAGGCATGAGCATGAAGTGATGGCTGGTCAGTCTGAAGGTGAGAAAGAAAGTGATCTAGGTTCAGTTTGAGGTCATGTCTTTAGATGTTGTTCTGAATAACAAGTGAGTAATGAGCAAGTCTTTCTCGATGAATGAGAAACTGTTCTGTATGTCTCTGACTCTCTATAAGGGATCTTTATTGTGTAGGTCGTTACCATTATAATGAAGTCATACTTTAAAAAAAAGTAATCAGAAGAATGGTCGGGAAACAAAGCAAAGATCAGTAACAGGCAGGCAATATAATGATAACGTTAAGAAAACTGAAAAGTGCCTTTTCCACCAGAGCTCCATCTCATTTCTGAGATACATCATCACTGACAAAGGAGTGGAAATGGACTCTCAAAAGGTAGTGGCAGGCGCCGAATGGCCTGAGCCCCGGACCATCAAAGAACTACAGAGGTTCCTGGGCTTTGTAAATTTCTATCGCCAATTCATATGGAATTTCAGTACAGTGGCCACTTCCCTTACCTCTCTGCTAAAGTCATTAGGTATGTACGCTCTTGTAGTAGCTGCACCACCACCAACGCTCCACGGCCCCTTCCAGCAGGCAAATTGGTTCCCCTACCTAAACCCCACCGCCCTTGTCTCTAGACTTCATCACAAACCTTCCCGTATCAAATGGCTACACGGTAATCATGGTTGTAGTGGACCGCTTTTCTAAATCCTGTTGATTCGTCCCTTTCCCTTGTCTGCCTACTGCTTTCCACGTCACAGAAACCCTGAGAAAATCTGAGAAAAGGCACACACTCATCTGGAACTCACCGTACAACAACACAAAGCCCAAGCAGACCGTCACAGAAGAGAAACTGAAATTTCAACCTGGCAATCAGGTCTGGCTCTCAACTTGGGACCTAAAGCTCTGGCTACCATGCATGAAACTCAGCCCAAAATTTGTTGGCCCCCTTAAAATACTAAAAAGTATCAACCAGGTAACTTATAGGTTGGAACTGCCTCACCACTATCATATCTCACCCTCTTTCCATGTCTCTCTTCTCAGGTCGGTTCCTGGTTCTTTGTCTGAAGCGGTGCCCTCCGATGCTCCGCTGCTTCCACTGGACATGAAAGGTGCGGGGTACTCGGTACGCACCATGCTCGACTCATGATGTCAGAGGAGCCATTTGCAGTATCTTGTGGACTCGGAGTGGTATGGCCCTAAGGAGAGGTGCTGGGTTCAGGCATCGAAACTGGATGCACAATTCCAGACCAGACGTTAACACAATCCCCTAATTACTAACATATCAACATCCACCACTTCCTTGCAAAGTCTTGCCATAACGTATAACTGGTTGTCCAACAATCATCTCAGAACTTTGCGTACATGCTGAATGTCATCTGACAAGGTTGCTGAGTGTATCAAGATGCCATCAATGCACACTATAACTTGCTTGTCTAGCATGTCGCAGAGAACATCATTGACAAAAGCTTGGAACACCGAGGGTGCATTTACCAAGCCATACGGCATCACCAGGTATTCATAGTGCCCCCTAGTGGTGGAGAAGGCAGTTTTCCATTCGTCATCGTCTTGGATGTGGATGAGGTTATATGCACTACTGAGGTCCAGTTAAGTGAAGTATTTGGAACTTCTGAGTTGCTCCAAGACAAAATTAACCAGAGGTAGGGGATACTTGTACTTTACAGTCGCAGCGTTCAAGCAACGATAGTGTTTTTTCTTTACAAAGAAATAGCTTGTTGATGCTGGAAATGTGGATGGACGGATGAATCCTTGAGTTAAGGCCTCCTAAACAAAGTCCTCCATGGCTTTGGACTTCTAGTTCGACAATGGGTATATTTGATTCCTTGGAGGGGTCGTGCCCTTCAGCAGCTCTATGGCACAGTCTCCTGGACAGTGTGGTGGAAGTTTGGTGGCTTCATTTTTACTGAATACCTCCTGAAGATTGCAGTAACATTCTGGGATCCTGGTTTTGAGCTGTGATTCAGGGCTTTCGATAGATGTGGAGAAGCAGGGTACCTGGTGTGACAGTTTCAAGCAGTGCTCCTTGCAGTATGGAGGCTAAGTGGTGTCTCTGAGTTCCCAGTTAATGTGCACCACTTGGTATGTGGTTGAGTCGATGATATAAAAGGATATTTCCTCACGATGTAGGGAGCCCACCTTGATCCGTACTGGCCCTGTGATGTGGGAGATGGTTCCCTTGCCGATAGGCCTGCCATCGAGCAAATACACAGAAAAGGAGGACTTCAAGGGATTTCCTTTGGTTTTTAGGTATTTTACCACCTCAAATGAGAGGAAGTTCTCGGCTGCACCGGAGTCTAGTTGGGCACAGAGAGAGAGAGAGACAAATCACTGTACACCAGTGTAACTGTTAAGAGAATCTGTAGTCTGCTTAGGAGGATAAAGGGGACCTTGTAACATTAAAATTGGAAGATGAGCGTTCTTGGCATTTTTCTAGTGAATGAGTGCTTCTCCATTCCTTGGTCGTTAAGCCAGACGAACTGATAAGCATGGGTCCCTCCTCATTTCTGCCCACAGCACCCCCTAGATGAGTGGAGTATGAAGCTCGTGGGCGCCTTCTTTCTCAAAGTAAATTGTCTAGTTTAATAGCAATGTTAATAATTTCATCCAGGGTTTTTTTCTCG
Organism: Olivaichthys viedmensis; assembly: GCA_028565825.1. Taxonomy (NCBI): domain Eukaryota; kingdom Metazoa; phylum Chordata; class Actinopteri; order Siluriformes; family Diplomystidae; genus Olivaichthys; species Olivaichthys viedmensis. The sequence continues at coordinate 14,891,883 of JAOUQW010000019.1, read as the reverse complement.
TCCTGTCATGCTAACTCATCATTTCTCATCTCTCAGGATCTTACAGAAGAGGGTGCAGAGGGCTGATTCGTTCCACCGGCTCGCGGCAGCAAGAGTGCGAAACCGCAGAACATAATCTGCTACGGAGCTGGAGCGAGCTTCAGCAGTCTCTCTCCACAGTTTATTACTTCTGGTGGATGATCAAACACAGTTTTTAGTAAAGCCACAAAACGATCATAGGAGGAAACACACTGCTGTGGCCCATTCGATGGCTCTCTCGGTGAGCAATGAGATCATGGTGGCATTTTTTGCTGTGTCATTGTTGGGAGCCATGGCTTGATGACGGAAATACAGGGAGCATTGTAGTAGGAAGTCTCAACATTTGGTGGGAGAGCTATCATATTTTTCAGGAAGTGCTCGTCGAGCTTCGGAGAGAGGATTGGAAGGCAGCAGCACGGGTGGCTGAGATTCAGCGGAGGGAGGACTTACTGGAGTAGGCTGGGTAAGTTTCACCACCTCATCCATCGTAGCATCGAGACATACCAGCTTGCGGTGATGTTCGCCGAGCAGTCGACCTTGTTCAGAGATGATCCTACGAAGTTTTGGTTCTTGAGAGCTCGCTGTATGCCTGGTAGGCGAAGTCTTCTGTTACGAATGAGGCCTAGCGACAGGATACAAAAGCAAGCCATTTATTAACAGGTCAAAAACGATAACAAACAGGGCAATGAGGGTAATCAGAAGAATGGTCAGGAAACAAAGCAAAGATCAGTAGCAGGCAGGCAATATAATGATAATGCTCAGAAATGCACACATGGTAACTATGGCAAGACTTTGCAAGGAAGTGGTGGATGTGGAGGTATATTTAAGTCCTGAGTTGAATGAGTTGATATGGAACAGCTGTGGATTTAGTAATCAGGGGATTGGGATCATGTTAATGTCTGGTCTGGAGCAGATGCGAAGCTGGAATTGTGAGTTTGGTTCGGATGCGGTTCGCACCGTGACAGGA
>JAOUQW010000019.1:14859757-14881095 GCA_028565825.1 Olivaichthys viedmensis | reverse complement strand
GAGGAAGCGTCTCGTCTGTGTCTCGCGGGGGATTCTGGGAATCGTAGTCCGGCTCCGCTGGCGTGTGTGTGACAATAGCTAGTTTTTAAAATAATATTTATATCACTTATTAGTTTTCCTTTATTTTTAATAAAATGAGCATTGCAAGTAAGCGTCACTGAAAAAAGATGCTGTGCCCAACATACTCTTTCTAAAAAGGGCAATAAAGCCTAGAGCGGCGTTTATCTCACAGAAGGCATGCAAGGAGAAACAGAATTTTGATGCAGGTAAGATATTGATACCTATGTTCTTGCACAAGTGACTGTGAGTATGGAAAATAGCCACTATTATTACTTATATGACGTTACTAATATTCAATTAATATTAATAATATTCACTTCAGGCCTACAAATTGATTAATTAATAAATGAGAAATAAGTAAATATAATACTTATGCTTACAACATCATTCAGTTTATTAAGTATAAGGCAGCAGGCCTTCCTGGAGTCAAAACATCTCCAAAACACAATTGTAATCTGTACAATTGAAAATAAACCACAATAGTGTGTTAAACATAGGTTTAGACCTTTACACGTTAGACAATTTTAATTGTAAGATAAGAGGGATGGAGCTAGAGAGACAGAGAGGGAGAGGAAATTGCGCTTGCCCTTTTTAAATGTGCAACTCCAATAAATTCTTTTTTTTTTTACTGCCCTTCAAATGGTTCAAATCATATTGCTTCCTCTCAAAAAGGATGAAAACAAAATATGAATTTTATTGGGGTTAACATTTTAATCAATTTTCCCCTATAATGCGCTGAGACATAAAATATTACACAAACACACACACACACACACACACACACACACACACACATGCATAACTCACCTGGTCCTTGAGAACAAGTACCTCTTCTGATCCAGGACAACCTCTGTGCAGAAGGTGTTTCTATTTCAGTTCCATCAATCGGCTTTAGTATCTAGCGTGTGGAAGCGAGCTGGTAAACATGTCAAATTAGTGCTAATGAATGTCTTCCACTGCAATGGAGAGCACCAAAGGTGAGAGCACAACCATCCATTAAGGAGATTGTTATTGTTTACTTAAAAATTTTAGGAACAATTTTTTAATTTAACAATTTTATGTCTTACTGTTGACTGTATTAAAACATGCCAGGCTGATTTCCTTTGTTGTCCTTCATCCTGAGACATTAGGCATTTTTTGTCCCTGGAATAATGATAATTGTGTGTGCTTGCATTTCATGTTTGTGTTCAAGAGCAATTTGCTACTGCTAAATAACTATATGGAAATCAAATGTTAGCACGTGTTATAGCATAGACTTTTACCTAGCTCATTTATTCTATATTTAGGTAGCTAGCTAAATATAATTAATGGTTTGTGTTAGACTTTTTTCCCTGAAATTGTGCACAATTTTTAATCACTACAAGTATGTAAATCATCTTGTTTGGCAGTGGATATGCCCATGGGTTTGTGTGTGTGCATGAGGTAACAGACAACTGGCATACATGTACATACAGCCTGTTCATATTTTAATCAGATCATTAAATTGGATTGAAAGGTTGGTCACTGATGCTATGATGGGCTATAATTATATATCCTTTGTTTTATCCCCTGCCTAACACATTGCACCGTACTCATTTGTCTGTACTAACCTTCAAAGCAAACCCACATCCAGGAACACCTCTCAACATCAATAAATATCCCAAGCGAAATAACCCCATTTAAATGCGCTTATGATCACATACCTTTAGCAAATACCTTCAAACACAGAAACTACATCTACATTTCAAGCACGTTTAGCTGCTCACAACCTTTACTCTTCTAGTTAACGTTATTATTTTGTTCATATTTCAGCGAAGATGGGATTCCGTTAAATGCTTCTAAACAGGATGTGGTTTTACAGCTTGCACTGTTGTTGTAATGCTGACACAACAAGAGTTTATGTTACAAGTGCAAAGTTTATTAAACTAAATGTAAGCCAGAATCGTAGTCAGGTAATCAGGCAAGGTTAAAACACAAATGATCAGTCAGACAGCAAACTAAATCCAAAGGGGCAGGCGTGTGGCTGGTAACGGAGTCTTTAGTGTCTATGAATGAGAACATGATGGGAAACAGGTGAGCTAGGTAAACCGGAAGAGAGTTAGTATGGTGACAGTGTTCTCTGGTGGTGTGGAGTGGGATCGTCATGTGAGCCCATTGTTGAAAGTCTAGTCTTTTAATAGGTTTGAATAAATGCTGTGGAAGCATTTCATTTTGATGTCCTGGATTTTTATGTTATATTATGACCCCCCTTATTATAAATATAGTTTTAATACAATATTTATTAGAGATATCCACCCTCCGACTTACCATCATTTTCTGGGTCGGTCAGTCGGACACACCACGCACACAAGAAGAGGACCTTGCATGTGTTTTAAGTGTAATTATTGTGATGAATGGCTCAGGAAAATCCTCATGCTGATCCCCGACCTCTTCCCATGAGGGCGAGCAAATTAAAGTTAGAGAGACTTCCACTGTTTAATCTCTCCTGTCCTCCATAAATGGCCAGCATACAATTTTCCAGCATACCAAGTAGTGATCACAGGAATCATAAAGATGCACCCACACACAGTTAAGACTTGGTTATGCATACAGATTGGGAAAAAAGGACCCAAAATTAAATTCTATTGACATGCAATTACACAGAAATCTTTTAGTGTATCTATATTTAGTAATATAGAGGAAATGTAGCCAGTAAGTTTGATATATTATATAGTTCAGTATTATTAAGAGACACAAGGCTTCACAAAGCACCTCTCAAGTTACACAAGATGCCAGAGATAATGCCAGAGCTTTAGACATTCGTTTTAAGAACTTTGCCTGTGTTATTTTCTTTGAAACAGTCAAACGCATTACCAATACTATTGCAAAAACTGCTGGACTACAAACAAACCCCCTCCTCTGATGCAACACAATGACCAACTGTAGCAATACCTCACTGTGAAATGGTGTTGGTAAATATCTGGCTATGCAAATTGGAAGAGATAAGCAGCAGGATGCAAGTGCTGAGAATGATTTGAGGGATTCTGTAGAATTTGTCTGAATTGGCAAAAACATTTGGGAGAACAAAAAAGGCAGGAAGCGTAAAACCAGGGCCCTCATTTATTAATGGTGCATACGCACAAATATGTGGGTAAATTGTGTTCACAAACTTTTCAACGCAAAATGTGGGATTTATCAAAATTAAAGTTTGCTTAGATTTGCGCACAGATTTGACCATACGTGCATAAAGAACCTAGTAGTGGAAAGTAAAGCTGCAAGTGAAATGCGTTGTCTTCAGGCACGCTTTACGCAGGGGTTTATTTAATCATGGCTCTGGACTGCTAATCATTTGAATTAACTATCAATTACTATATCCATTACTGCTTTTTGATTAAATGCAATTACTGTTAAATACAAACACGTTTGTGGTTACACTCAAATCCCATAAAAGGTTAACAGAGTCTGCGTTTAAGAGACTGGATCAGTTTCTTAGCTGTAAGCTCTGAGTGATTTATCAGCAGATAGGTCTACCCACTCATGAAACCATTACTAATAAATTGATATCATTAGTTGGGACCCAAGTTAGAAAAGGAAACAAGATGCACAAATGCAAAACCTGTGCAACTCCAAGTCCTTTCAGCATAGTGTTTTTGGTTACAGGCACATTTAATAGAAATTGGGGATAAAGCGGGTATTTCCCAACCACATTGAGTAGGATTGTGCTCGGAGTGTTGGATTGTCTTCATTTCTCTTTGTCCAATCTATCCAATTCAGGGCAGTGGTGGTCCAGGGTTGTAAGTTCGAATCCTGGCTCCTCTACTGTTGGGTCCTTGAGCAAGACCCTTAACCTTCATCTGCTCAGCTCAATAGTAAGTCGTTTTGGATAAATAAGTAAGTCTGCCAAATAAGTAAATGTAAATGCAATTCCCCTACACCGATGAGCATCAGGTACATGTGAAACAGGGCTTCCACGCAGTCACTGTTTTTCCAACTTCATTGACGAGGGATATTGACTGCACTCTTGTCGCAGTTAAAGCGTCATCAGAAAATAAATTCAGTTATGTTAATCGTAAAGGTTTCCATTCCATCTGTTAATGTTAAACCTTAAAAATATTACATTAAAAATTACATAAACACATGAAAATATTAAACAGCACAGTTTTTGTTTGGAACATTTCTGCATGGCACTAGCAAAAGAATGTTGGAGTCTTAAGGTACCTTTTGAAGCGCTGCTTACATACCATATATGGTTAATTCTGAGCGTGCCTGTATTTAAATAAGCAGTGACATGCATGTGCACGGTGGCTATGAACAATTGGTATTTATAAAAATGTATTGCTTACCCTTGTGCGCACGACCTACCTATGCACATTTGATAAATCCTAATTTAATTGTACATACGAGAGTTCTGACCTTTATGTGTAAGAAACCATTTAGAAACTTTTTTTACGCAATGTTGTTAAATGAGGCGCCAGATCTGTTGTGGACCAACCAGGAATGGAAGAACCACTGTGAACAAATCAGGAATGGAAGAATTGTTGTAGACCAAACAGAAATGGAGGAACCATTGTGGCATCTCCCAAGACGAGGAGTCCCTGACACTGACACTGAGCATTTTAATCAAAACAGGAAACATCTAATTTCATAATCAAGGAATTTCTATTACTTCTGACCCCTCCTTTCAAAAATGTTTTAAATAATTGTCAAAAATAAAACTTGCACAGGCTCTCTGATTTGCTCAATCTTCATTCCAAATTTTCAAGGCAAAGTTTAGCTTGTATTGCCTTTGCCTTGGACACCAAAATCAAGTGTGTGCTGATCAAGAATGAATGTGGTATTGTGCAAATGTGGTACAGCCCAAAAAAGAGAGGTGAGCTGGCAACGCCGTACTGACATGGGGGTAAACATTGGGCAAGACCCACTCGAGTATATAGGAGTGGTGAGGACTAAATGAGAAGAGAAATTCAGATTTACATAGGAGAGCTGAATAGTTATATTTAGAATCACTAGACGCTCAGTTCTAGCAAGCTTCTAGTTTAGTGGCAGACAGGGGTGTAACTACTTCATGTATTTTTAAAATAGTTAAATTACCAGCTAGTATAGTCTTACACTGTGCTAAATACTACTATAAAGATTTAGCTTTCAGACCTAAGAGATTATCTGCTCGCCTCAAACAAAGGGAAGTCCTGCTGAAAATAATCAGTGCAGAGCACTGCAAAAAAAGTGTAAATAGGCACAAAAACCCATGACATGTAGATCTCATGGCCTGATTGATCAATTCCTGAGCTACACTGGAAGGAAGGATGAATTCATGGATGGATGGATAGATGAATGGATAGATAGATAGATAGATAGATAGATAGATAGATAGATAGATAGATTAACAAAGAGAGGGAGCGGGAGCATCTACCCACCAAAGCAAGACACACTAAATGGGAGAGTGAGAAGGAAAAGAGAGACAGCAGATTTATTGCCCTGTGCTATAGGGGTCTCCAGACCATTAATGCAAGTTTTACAATCACTTTAAAGTCCACACTAAGCCTGTGTTCCCCACAGGAAGTGCTTCATCAAATATTTAAGGGGTTCAAGGTGACATCATGGGATTGTAATTATCTCAATTATTTAGTGTGTTGGGGCCACCGACTCCCATGATATCATCCTCGTGGTTATGGCATTGAAAGGAAGATGCTGACGAGCGGGGAAAACATTCAAATCTCCCAAAATGTCAGTGATAATGTTAAGGATTAATGTTGATTTTTATTGTCATCCCATCCATATACATGTATAAGTGGGAAAGAATATTGTGCCTCCAGGACCACCAACATACAAGGTACTGTACAAGGTTACATATGGTGCAAATAGCATGATAACTTTGATACCTATGTGCAAATAACACAATATAGTACATACACAGGACAGTACAGGTTATGACACAATACACACTAATTATATAGAAAAACAGGACCATCACCAGGATTCATAGAACTTATAAAAAAACAACATTTATAACTCAGCATGAAGACTAATGGCATAAAGTGTAATACCAATGAGTTCAGAGGTAAATTCACGCCCTATAATAACCCAAGGGCTTTACCGTGGACATTGTTCACACAAAATTTTACATTGTGTGTTTGCTTTTTTTTACAATAATCATATTTTATCAATAAGGCAAACATTTTTTTATGAGAAATGGTATGATCTTTTTTGCTCCATGGAACAAAAAAACAATAAACAATTTAGTTTACACATTTGACGATACCCTAACAAGCTATAACTATCAGAAAAATCAGAATTTAATAAAGGCAGATTTTAGAAGTTAGCAAAGAAACACTCACTGTGGTACTAAAATCATGAACAGTGTCTTAACATTTCTGTCACGCGCATGAAGCGTGGTGGTTGCCATGGCAACGAGCGCCATGTGCTATGTGTTGATGTCTTGTTCCCTGTCACGTGAGTTATGTTAAATGTTACCAGCTGTTCCTCATCTGTCTTCCCTTGATTTCTATGTGGAAGACAGAGGGATCTCAGGGTACCGAGCCAGCGGGTGGATGAAGGCGTCCGTCCCCAGGGAACCAACCAGCCTCGCGGAGCATCAGCGCTTTCAGATCTTGCCCCCTTCGTGATCTCTCCGGCAGCTGATCGCGCCTCCCAAAACCTCTTCGGTCGCGCTGCCTCGGCGCTGCCACCCGAGCCAGCCGCAGACGTAGCTCGGCTCTGACCCAGCCCTGATCGCCCGCCTCCCAGGAGCAGAGGGGGGTGGCTCGCTGGATTCTTTGGGAGGGGGCTGGGGACGGCCGCTGGAGGCGTGGCGGTGATCCCTGATGCCGCAGGAGGCATAACCCAGCTTCCCGATGCCACAGGAGGCGTAACCCTGATCCCAGATGCTGCAGGAGGCATAGCCCTGATCCCAGACACACCGCAGGAGGCGTAACCCTGATCCCAGACGCCGACGCTGCTCTGTATCCCGACACCGCGGTGGGAGGCCCCCAGGTGTCCAACGCCGCCCTGTCTCCAGTCCCCATCAGGGACTTCATCGCTCCGCCCCCGGGCTTCGGGGACGGCAATGCCGCTCTGCATCCCGACACCACAGTGGGTAGCCTCCGCGTGTCCGACACGGACATGGACCAGCTGGCGGAGCTCTTCCAGAAGCTTGCTATCTTGGGGAGAGCTCCACCAGTGGCCACGCTGGGGGCGTCACCGCGCCGGCTTCGGGGGTGGCGACGAGGCTCCGCCTCTTATCAAAATACGCTGGAAAAGAGGATTTGATAGGTCAGTTTCATAGTGGGGGCCTAGAAAATATAATTACACTATATAGGCAGCCTTTTTACAAACTCGGGCCATAGATATAAATATCAGATTGGTAATGTTAGTTTGATAGTCTGTCCCCTTACCTGCACATGTTTTAACATCCCTTCCCCTATAGTTTTACTAAAAGAATATCTGACAGTGTTAATGTCACGGTGTAGACATGGGGAGGCAGGACACAAGCGCAAAAGCCATTAAACAAACATTTATTAAACAAACAGACTACACGAAATGCAAACACAGCGAGACATTTAACATTCAACATGCAACGAAGGACAAAGCACGACGGGTACACTGGGATATTTATACACACTAATCAAGGAGACAAACGAGACACAGGTGGGATCAATCACATTACAAGACAGGAACCAACAAACAAACACAAAGTGCGTGGCGCTCGTCACCCTCACGACCGCCATGCAGCGAGAGACAGCATGCGCGTGACAGTTAAAGTGAAATGCCTTCCTCACCTATTATATTTCCAAACTAATATGCAGTATTATTCTAGTTATACATATAAACATATTACAAAAATATCTCAATGAGTATTCAACTACTGGAGGCTTTCAATAAAACGAACCTAAAGTGATGAGATTGAGGCATTGTAAGAAGCATCTCTAGCATTACAGGTCTGGTTATCTGCCGCAGCTGAAGGGAAAAATCAGTGGAAAACACAATTAAATTTAGATGGATTGGAAGTACTCCTCCAACATTATAAATCTGTTAATTAAATTACCTCATTGGGACAACACCCTGACAGGAATGGATCAATAGTTAGCATATGTCTTTAATAACTGTTGATGTCATTGTTTGGAGGGCCACAATACTGGCTAGCTTATACTTCCTACTGCAAAAGCTTTCCGGCCAGGCTGCAGTATGATGACGTCATGCACCTGTTGCAGTTTGTGTGTGTGTGGGCTTGAGTGCATGCTGACAGTCTCTCCCCACCTGCCAGTCCTATTTGTTGTCCCCTCTTGTCCATGTTCCTTCATATTCCTTCTGCTCACTTCTCTTTAACTAGCTGAGATTTACTATCATGATAGAAAAATAAAATAAAATGTACAATTGGCTTGCATTTTTCTCCTAAAGGTAACTAGCACCATGATGTCTGATTTACTACTATTACGTTAGAAGTGGGTATTACTAAGGTTGTACAAGCCCAAGGTTGAAAGAAAATCAGGGACTGGGACATTGCTATACCACATTTGTGTTCACCCTTTATTTAGCTCTCAGGGCTTAATTTCAAGACAAAAATGCAGCCTGTATTCTTTTGCATATGTCTTTCATATATCTTTAACCATTTTCTTTTGAGGTGTGTTTTCTCCAAACTGATCTCACACAAAATTCATTGCAATTATAACTAGTGAGAGTGATTTTGCTGACAAATGAAGTCAAAGGAAAAACTATGATCGCTACCCCCCACAACTTTAACTATTCGTGACTTTTTATACAAGTTGCCTAATGAGACCATCATAAGAACATGTTGAATTTTTTAGACCTAACATTACACCACAGTCATGGTATCAAAATAGCAGCTTTATTAGCCTACTTAGCCAGCAAGACTACTGAACATAATAGTTAACAACTGCAAACTTAATTATGTTGTAGACCACTAAATATGTATGCAAGACACACATTTCTAGTTCCAAGCTATCAAAGCTAGCCTAAAGCCTAAACTAGCTACACCAAAATCTACTACTGCTAAATGAGGCCTTTTACCATGTGTGCTTGTCTCTGCATCTGTCTGTCAGGATAAATCGTCCTAAAATGTTAATTCCTCAATTTTGTTTTCACTATCTATCAATTTCTGTCTGCCTTAGAAGAATGATAGCGAGACAGTGGGAGTCTAAGAGAGACAGGGAAGGGTATTGGTGGTGGTGAGGGGGGTGTACACACAAGGGTTAAGTGCAAGTGGGAGAATTCGACACACACACTCACTCGCAATGATCCATTAGCTAATGGGTACCTTAAGCACCATCACTTAACCCCATGTGCTACCATGGAATAGAGGGCTATGATTGTGTGTAACAAGAACAGCTATATTGAGCTGAAATTTTAGCTCTCTAAAAATTTTAATCTGTAAACTTAAACCCTAACCTATGGTTAGGGGTGGATCAATGTAGAAATTCCCTGGAATGATAATCGTACAATTTCATATTGTCAGAGATAACAGTATAAAATGACATAAGACTGCAGTGCCAGTACAAATTAGTTGATTACTTCTAGGAAATTTGTTTAAATGTATTTGTTAAGAGGATTGCTCATAGCCTTCAGTAGTTTATCAAATTGATGTGATAACAGATAAGGAATTTTTTGTGACATCATTGTTTATACTGGTATAGCTTATCATGAATGGTATTTCAAGACTATTTCTGATTTCCTTATCACGTCATACTGGTAAATAATCACAAACCTAGTCCCAGATGCTTAATTCCTGGATGGATTAATATTTTTGAATATACATATACAAGTCAGATCAAGAGTTTTGAATGGCAGAAATAATTATGACTGTATTTGAACTCATCTGACATGTTTTCAAATGGGGCGTCACACAAACACTATATTAACTATAGATTTTGCATTCAAAACTTAACTTGCTCAGCATAACACTTTTGCAAAAGTTTGTGGATCTGAATCAGCTAGCTTTATTATCCTTTTTTTGTATAGCTAGTGCACCCTTGGATTTTATAACACAATATTTGACACATTTGACAGAGCCCTTTTGAAGGAAAAAAGTATTTCAGAAACTCTGGAGACAAATTCTAATTAGTAGTTATCATCTCTAATGTAATTTGAGATTTTTTTAGGTTTCATTCAATTAGCCTTTCAGGACCAAGACGCATGATGTAAGATGCATTTAGCTTAAAATCTAATAATATATGCGTATGACCACAGTGTAAATTTTACAATGTAAGATTTAAGACTCATGCTGCCATTTTTCACCTATCTCCCATTATGCTTTGCACAGCTGAAAACACTCTTGAGGTCAGCAGAAAGCAGGTTTTACAGTCTAATCAGATCAGAGTGCCTAAGATGAAATGCGCACAATGAACAAATGGATCTTTCTGCTCATGATCATAAATGCAAATTATGAATTAATTATGCGGCAAGTGTATAGCAATTCATAACCCCTGAGCCATTATTAATACGTTAAAGAAACACAGTGGGCATATTTTCTGTGTCATTAGGATGTAATGCATTAATGAATTAGAGTTATTGAAATTGGGCAATATTATGGGGCTGGAGTGGCAGTTAATTTCTGATGTAAATGTAAAATGACTTCCACCTATTGGGGAATTAATGTATTAACATAATATCTCACCGTACTTACCACTAATTGCATTAAGCATGTATGTAATTGGGCTGTATTACTGGTACAATTTTTTTTATTGATGACAAGCTTAGAATATTGAGATGCAACTGGCAGTATAAGGTAGTGCTTATATTTGTATTTGCATAATATGAAATTACGTGAGCTATTAAGAATTTAATTAATCAGATGGTTTTTATTAGTAACTAGGGGTGGCACAGTATGATAAATTCATGGTTTGACAAGCCCGTTTCAAGTTTTTTGGTATATTACAGAATCTGGTTACAATTTTTTTTCACAAGAGAATGCCATTAAATGATATACAACACTGCATCCACAGTATTACATTTTGGGAAACTGCTAGAATATATATTTTTAAGAATAGACATTTTTAAGAGTTTTGCTTAGCCTTCAGGAATTTATCAAAACAATGTAGAAATACCATTTTCTCTGATTTTAATGTTTGTTATTCAGAAAGTAGTTTACCATGTAGCATATTTGAAGGGATGTGCCACATCTAGTATTTATTTATTTATTGTGATTTAGTCATCATCTATACTGATGTAGCATAATGTTGATGGTAGGCCTTTAACTATCTCATAATGATATACCTGTCACAACTACGGCCGGAATCCAGAACTCCATTTCCCACAATGCCTCTTCATCACATGACACCTCACCTGACTCACTTCCTCGTTTACAGTCTCCCAGCTTCTGATCACGTACACCTGTCCCTCATTACCCCTCCCCCTATATTAAACCGGAAATACCCACACCTCACTGTGAAGTCTTGCGCCTGTGTACAGTGACAATTTGAAGCGTTAGGCTGATTGAGAGTCATGTGTTTGACCAGTTCTGTTTACCTGACCTCTGATCCTGGCTTTGTCTCTACTGTGTTTGCCGATCGCCTGACCTTTGCCTGCAACCCAACTTTGATTCTGTATAACCTGTTTGATCTGTCTGCCAGTGAATCTGCTAATAAACTCTGCATTTGTATCCAAACCAGTGTGCTTCGTAACAGAAGACTTTGCCAAACCATGGCTGCAGCAGGGTGTGAGGAAATGTGCAACTACAAATGATTCATTGAACTCTAAGAATGTCTTTGATCATCCACCTGACGGAAAGGCAGCCGGTGAGCAGCTGATGACTTTAAAACAAGGTGTGCACTGTGTGGCCGAATATGCGTCGGAATTCTGTACCCTAGCGGCTGGGAGTCAGTGGAATGATGTTGCTCTTATGACCACATTTTACCAGGGAATCAAAATGGAAGCTCTTACTGAGTTGGCTGTGTTGCGACAGCCATTCCACTTTGGGTTCCCTAATCAACTTGGCCATTTCTGTGGACAAACTCCTCAAGGGAAGAGGAAAGGAGGAGGAGCCTGCCTCCGAGCCCATGCAGATCGGTAATACCCTGATTCTGGAAGGAGAGCGAGCACGTCACCGCAATCTCCACCTATGTTTTTACTGTGGAGAGGCAAATCATGCCATAGCCCAATGCTTGCATAGACCGGTACAAAACCAGGGAAGGTCAAGAAGAGAAGTCCCGTTCATGAATCGGCGGTGAGTTTGCCCCTTAACATTTCTGCGGTCCCCTTTGTGATTTGTAATCTGGCAACATTTAGACACCCGTTATGTCATTTCAGCGCTGGTCGACACCGTAGCAGCAGGCAACTTCACCGACCAGGGCTTGGCTGAGGAAAAGGGCATGGGGCTGGAAAAACTTGTTACTCCGTTACACGTACAAGCCTTGGATGGATAGCCAGTAGGCAAGGGAGTCATCACCCACCAAACAAAACCTGTACACCTTGAAGCCAGTGCTGTTCACAAGGAACACATCTCGTTATTCATCACCTCCTCTCCCAAGTACCCCATTGTGCTTGGACTTCCTTGGCTGCAAACCCATAACCTCCTGGGACACCAAAGAAATTCTCTTCTGATCTGAATCCTGTCATCAAGACTGTCTCCGCTATCCCATCATAACCCTAGCTTCCACTACCATCGAAAGCCCAGAGCCAGAGTCTACCCCTTGTCGGTGACGGGGCTTCTTTAATGTACTCATCCATGGCCTTGGTCTCTAACACAAGGTTAAATCCGCCCATCGAAATCTCCTGCCTCTGCTAGTTTCTTTTTCATTCAAAAGAAAGGAGGAGGACTCAGACCATGCATAGACTATAGGGGGTTAAACCAAGTCATGGTTAAATGCAGGTACCCACTACCTTTAGTTCCCTCAGCCCTGGAACAATGAGAGGCCACCATTTTCACCAAACTAGACCTGCTTGGCATTTACAATTTGGTGCGCATCAGAGGGAGATGAATGAAAAACGGCCTTTAGCACCACCTCTGGTCACTTCAAATATCTTGTAATGGCTTATGGACTTGTAAACGCCCCATCAGTGTTCCAGTTATTTTTCATGACGTGCTTGGGGAAGCTCTGGGCAAATGTCGCAAATGTAACATCGACGACATATTATTCTACTCTAAGTCCCATGAGGAGCATGTTACACATGTCAGACTGGTGCTTCAAAAACTCTTAGAAAATCACCTGTTTGTAAAATTGGAGAAGTGTGAGTTCCATATTAAGAAGGTGCCCTTCCTGGGGTATATCATTAGCCAAGAAGGAGTAATCATGGCTGAAGAGAAGGTGACGGCAGTCACAAACTGGCCCCCACTGTAAGGCATTAAGGACATCCAAAAATTCTTGAGGTTTGCCTATTTCTACCACTGGTTCATTAGCAGTTGCATCACCACTTGCATCATTACTAAAGGGAGGGAGAAGAACACTATTATGGACACCCCAGGCTGAGCAGGCATTTCAGACCCTGAAAAAGAAATTCCCCACAGCCCCCATTCTCAAGCATCCAGACCCATCAGCTCCATTCATCATGGAGGTTGATGCCTCAGATGAGAGTGGGAGCCATTTTGTCTCAGCGACAGGGCAAACCTCTGAAACTATACCCCATAGCATTCTTCTCCCAAAAACTATCCCCAGTGGAACGTAACTATGACATTGGTGACAGAGAATTACTTGCAGTAAAAATGGCATTGGAAGAATGGAGACATTGGCTCGAGGGGGCAGAACACCCATTCATGGTATACACGGATCACAAAAACCTGGAATATCTGAAAAAAGCCAAGCGGTTGAAACCTCGACAAGCCCCCTGGCTTTATTCTTCTCACGATTTCAGTTTACCCTCTTATCGCCCAGGATCAAAGAACACTAAAGCAAACATTCTATCCTGTCTTCACCCAACCATGTCCAGAGATCAAAGACCAAAAACCATCCTCCCTGAACAATGCTTTGTGGCTGCTATTATCTGGGATGACCGAGGGAGATCTGTCCCAAGCACAACCAGTGAAGCTAAACTGCCCACCAGGAAAGAGATGCGTGCCAATGGCTTTTGGGGATTGTTTGATCACTTGAGCCCACTCTGCAGTACCCACAGGGCATCCAAGAGTCACTAAGACAGCCCATTTGTGCCAGAGCCAAAGTACCCAGGACCATGCCTGCTGGGAAACTCATACTGTTACCCACTCCACAGCGACCATGGTCCCACCGCAGTCGATTTCCTCACTGACTTGCCCTCTTCTGAAGGAAAAACCACAATACTAGTAATCATAGACCGGTTCTCGACGTCACTATGCCTCCTTCCACTGCTAGCTCTACCCACAGCCTTTTGAAACTGCAGAATCCCTGTTCCAGCATGTGTTCAGATACTTCGGTATCCTAGAGAGCCTCAGTTCATTTCGCATTCATGGAAAAGTTAGGCATCACCATGAGTCTGACTTCAGGCTATCACCCACAGGCCAGTGGGCAGGTCAAATGAGCGAACCAAGAGATGGGGGAGGTTTCTGAGAATGTTCTATGCCGATAACCAGGAGGATTGGGTGAGATACCTACCATAGGCTGAATACGCCCAGAATTCTGTACGACACTTGGCAACACAGCCCTCTCCCTTTCAGTGTGTCTTGGGCTTCCAGTCACCCATGTTCCTGGGGAATCCTATAGAAACAAATGCCCCAGCAGTGGATGAATGGTTCCAGAGATATGAAGCTGTCTGGGGAAAGCATGCACCAGCAACTCAAGGAGGTAGCCAGAAGGAACAAGCAAGTGGCTGATTGCCATAGAGCCGCAACGCTGCGGTGATCTCGGACGATGGAGTATGGTTGTCTACCAGGGATCTGTCAGTCATGGATACAGAAAACTCAATCACTGCTATATTGGGCCCTTCAAGACAATCCGGCAAATCAACGAGGTCACATACAAACTGGAACTACCTCCACAATATCGCATTTCACCATCATTTCATGTCTCCCTGCTCAATGAGAACGAGCTTGATCACGCTCCACCACCTCTCAATCTGGATGGACAAGTCGCATACACAGTACAAGAGATGCTGGATTCAAGGAGAAAAGAAGGAGGTCTCGTATCTCAGACTGGGAAGGATATGGACCAGAGGAGTGGACGTGGGTTCCTGCAAGAGATGTTCTGGATCCACTCTTGATTCAAGCGTTCCATGCCCGTCACTGATCGGCCGGCCCCAAGGTCACGAGGTAGGCCACGAAAGAACCCAAATCCAATACCAAGAGGAAGACAGCCAAGCACCTTGACTCCATGACCAAGAGGAAGGCCCCGTGCTCGGCCCCTTCAGTACACTAACCCAACCAACCCTCAGGACAGAACAAAGGAACCGGCAAGACCCAAATGAGGAGGTAGACCACGCAAGACACCAACTCCTCCCAGGGTGAGTTCTTAGGGGGAGGGGGCTTTCTGTCACAACTACGGCCTTTATCCAAAACTCCATTTCCCACAATGCCCCTTCATCACATGACACCTCACCTGACTCACTTCCTTGTTCAATCTCCCAGCTTCTGATCACGTACACCTGTCCCTCATTACACCTCACCCTATATAAACCGGAAATACCCACACATCACTGAAGTCTTGCGCCTGTGTACAGTGACAATTCTAAGCGGTATTCTGATTGAGTCATGTGTTTGACCCGTTCTGTTTACCTGACCTCCGATCCTGCCTTTGTCTCTACTATATTGTTTGGCGATTGCCTGACCTTTGCCTGTGACCCGAATTTGATTCTGTCTAACCCGTTTGATCTGTCTACCAGTGAATCTGCTAATAAACCCTGCATTTGTATCCAAACCAGCGTACTTCGTTACAATACCATCATACTGGTATACTGTCACACCATTATTTGGAGAGTTTACTAAATGTTCTAATCTCATTAGCTTTATACTGATTTAATAATAGATTTATGAACATATTACCAAGAGATATTCATGTAGTATGTACTCAACTATATCAATTCTTGCCAAATAAACACAGAACAAATGGCCACAGACAAGAAGGAACTTTAATTAAATATTGTGAAAGTCAAAAAGTTCTTACAGTTAATTAGAAAATGATCATCTTTACAGTAGTTTTAATTTTATATCATTTCCAGCAGTATATAACTGCACACGTAGTGTCCAGTCTATAACAAGTTATGGGAACAAAAGAGTCAAATAATTTGGAATTGGGTTTGTGTGACAATTGATAAGTTGTCTACATCTATGATGAATAACCGATGCTATAGCTTGGAAACTTTTTAATAAAAAAATAAACAAAAATCTATGGTTGGTTTACTGGAAAAAAACTGATGGGGGAGATCACATTACTCGGAGTGAATTATTCGTGAAACAATGGTATTTCAGGAATTTTAAGACTATCAGTAACACATCAAATTTCTATGAGTTTTGTGCTGTTTTGAACACCTCATAATCAGACACTTGTCAAGCCACTTTTTTTTTTTCCACTTCTTGACAACCTACCCAGCAAAATCAACAACGCACTGGTGGTGTGACTCTTCATTGTTAAGGCATTTCAACTGCTGGTGAATGTGAGAAAACCTTGAACATGGACATGAGAGATTAAAAGTACAAGTTATTGTACAGGCCGTGCATCAAACAATATCTCTGAAATGTGAAGCAAAGCAAAATAAAGTATAAATATATTTATATTCAGGTGACACACTGAGTGAATAAGGTCCAAGAATCTAATATTTCACAAATTTTGCCAGATGATACAAAACTCTAACATAAAATGGTAAGACAACATTTAATTAACTTACAAACGGTATAAAAATAAACCCTTGGCCTCTTGTGAATGGGATTAACAATGTGAGTGTAACCCTATACACAAAACTGATGTAAGACTCAAAATCACAATTTATGGACAAAAATGTGGACAATAACTGTAAAAGAAAATCAGATTTGCACATTATAACAGCTACATGCACAAACATGAAGGAAGATCAATGAATAAATGAATAGAAGCAATGTACAAAATGTAAGCAATACATACATTATGCTAGATGGGTAGTTTACATATACCCCTTTTTGATAGTTAAAATCTCGATGTTCCATGAGATCTGATGTGTATGCCATAAACATGATTATCAGTGAAACTAGCTGTATAAAGCTGCCTTCATTTTGATGTATAAATATATTTCAAACAATAACTTTGGCAAAGTAAAAGAGAAAACTTACAGAAACAAATTTGCATACTTATTACTCTGTACAAAACTCACATTTTTAAAACAACAAAAAATATAACAACAATAATTCATTGTGATATCCTATGATTCGTAAGGGGCATGTAACTTTCACAGTGCTCACTCTGCTCTTATCTTAATTTTATGGCCCGATAATTCATACCTCCCGTCTCTGATGTAGTTTCAGGCCAATAGAGTAAATGCTTGCGTTAATTAGATTCAGCGCAAGTCCAACATCAGCCCATTAAATCAGCTTCACTAACACCTTCCCCCTTCTCAACATTCAAATCTTTATTTCTATACTCAGGGTATAATGGACTCTACAACTGAAAAACCAAATATGATCACAGTTTCTTCACAAAAAAAAAAAGAAGAAATTTCAAATAAACAATCTTTTAATCTGCCATGGCAACCACAAAAACACATTCCTTCATAAATATTTTGTCAATGATGGCAATAAACACTTTAAACAATTTGAGGGCATGTATCCTTATGGGCTATGTATATTGGGTTGGTATTATAAATTTGTATATTAATGTTTTTAATTTATTTTTTATATATTGTAAAATTTGATTTTGTGCAGTTAGCAACCATATATAAAAAAACAGCTTATGGCAGTTAAAATGAAGATGGTGAACAAAGCCAAGTGAAGGTTCTAGTTTTGGCAACTGTCATTTTTTTGGACAATGGCAATATTGCATTTTGCATTGAATCAGTGGTGCATAGTCAGCTTTTGCCACATGATGTTTGATGTTGATTTAAGATTTCTGGGGAATTCAAAGCTTTAAAGGTAAATTCTACCAAGTTTTCAAATTTCTCCATAATTCGCACATTGGAAAATAAACAAAGTCATTCAGATTGTTTTGATTTAAAAAATGCACCATTTTAGAGAACTTACTGGGTGATAATTATTCACTACGGCAATCATAGGAACCACATGTTAAAGCCTCTAAGATCTGCCTCACAGAAAATTATTACAAGAAATGGTAACAATGTTGCGGTGAGGTTTTGGCCTACAATTTTTTTATGTATAATCTAGTACCCATGTTTTGTTCTCACTGCAATTCATGCGCAATGCACAAGCCCAATCTCTGACCTATGACAGGCTTTCGTGTTGTTACTGCAGCCTATAGTTAGAGGCAGTCAACAGCATTAGCCTTTTCTTTTCAGTAAGCTAACGCCTAGTAATATTGATATCCACAAAGGCCACTGACTAAACAACTTTCCTTGTAAACATTTGATTACCTCAATTTCAATGAACCAGCGCGCCAAAACTTCAGAAGTCTTGTAATAGTGGCCAAAAAAATGGACTGTACTTTCTCTATTTATGTTTGCAATAGGGTACAGTGTAATTCATTGTCTTTAATAGCTACTCTGATTTTCTGCAGCTCCTCTGATTACTATTAGTAGCCTTAATTTTCACATGGTACTTTGTTGACATGGTGCAACAAAACCCCACCTACCCTAGCGGAGGGATAACAAACAAAATGGCTATCTATGCATAGTAGACTTTGTGACCCCTGATTCCTAGCACAAACATTGTAAGAAATCTAAATTGGTAAATTTCTCTAGAATGAACCAATTTCCTTTAAAACACTCTGTGTGCTTTTGTTAACTAGCAAATTAGTGCAATGCCCCTTTCTCGTTTTCGATGAATTTAGTTTTCTGAATAATTTGGCTCAAGGTGATGATGAGTTTGAAGAAAGTTTCATGTTCAATGTGATATTTTCCATATAAACTCCAATAATCCTTCATTTACCATATAAAATCATAAATAGAAAAAATTGCAGCTCATGTCCTTTGTGTCTCACATTTGATTTTCCTTCCACAAAAACACAGAAATTAGATGGAAAACAAAAATCCAAAATTAAAAAATAAATAGAACTCTGTTCTACTTGTGTGGCCAGGGCTAATAAGAAGTGTGTGTGCACCTTGTCTTAAAAATGGTCTACAAGTACAAATTTCAACATCAAAACTTCATACAATAGTCCAGGTTTGTTTCCTTCTATCATTTCAAAGGTGATTCTGTTTAAAAAAGGGCCTGAGTATAAAGTTGTGATCCTTCAGAGAGCGACTGCAGGGTCAGTCAATAACCGGAGTCTTCTGTACACACTTAGGGAGACCAGTGCCAGGAGAGAGTGTGTCCTACCCCGGCCCCGGCCTCTCTTTCTCACACACACACACACACACACACACAAACACACACACACACACACACACACACACACACACACACCATCGTCACATATACACTACATAGGAGAAACAATCATTCCAGGGATTGCTGCTGCTGCAAAAAAAAGAGATTGCGGGAGAGAGTGTTAATTCAGTTTACTTCATTAACCATTTAATTTCTGACAATAAATATCACATCTCAAGATGGGACAGCAGTGTGTGAAACATGGCAAACAGGCGTGTGTGAAAGACAGGGCAGTGGAGAGATATAAAAGGCATGGCCTGTGCTTTCTGGATGATTAAACCTTGTTTAATATTTTTCCTACATAATAACTCTCATCATGCCAATCTGTTCTCACAACTGTAGAACAACCCGGAAGCCTTTACATACGAATATGTTTTTCCCTGTGATGGTGAATTGGCTCAAAGCATGTATTTGCAATGCCTGATTACAGCTGCTTCAACTCTCCCCTAATTGTTTGCACACAGCTTGTTCCATTGTTCTGCCTTGTACAGCAATGCATCATCCCGACATTAGACAGTCAGAATGATCGTCAACATGTGAGGAACAGAAAAAGGCGCAGTAAGAGATCTAACTAATAGCCAGGAAACCAATGATTTTTAAAGGTTTTGGGAGGAATGGGGCCTCTTTATTTTCAATTTTTTATTTTAATTTTGTGATTTAGTTAGTTGTTGATCTTGGCATGTAGTTTTAAGGTAACTTCTTAGAACTAGGCAAAATAGGTTTAGCAATTGTTGACAAACAGGAGAAGAGAGTGGCAGAGTGGTTTTCTGTGGCTATGCTGATGCACAGAGGATTTACTCAAGCATACACACACACACACACACACACACACACAAACAGACAATTGGCCAATACACATTCATAGATAAGTCTGTGTCATGCATTAAACAACTATAGCATAAATTAAATTATTATTCTTGTATTATTCTTCAAGCCTAAAGAATATGTAAATAATAAATGAATAGACCGATGGATAGATGGATGGATAGATGGATTGATTAATAGATGGATGGATAGCAGATTCTCTAATGCGCCAAGCAATGCGGCCTATGAGAGAGAGGTGAGGAACATACTTCAGGAGAAGGCCAGGCCCTGGAGTGCACTGGCAGTGGAGTACTTGTTAGAATCCACAAAAGACTGATCTGAGGGGAGGAGTGGAGAGTAGAAGAAAAGGTAGACAAAGAACAGGGGATTAAATAGGGGCACAAAAGGAGAAAAGAGAACCAGAGAATCTAAATCAAACATGGGCCCGTATTCATCACGTATCCCTGAGTAGGAAATCAGTCATAACTGCTATATAAAAATATGCACCTTTCAGGAACTGCAAAATGTTTAGAACAGCCAAAATAATAATGAGTGGGTTAAGAAACTGTTTAAATACAGTTTTTGTTACAGACCTCGTGAGGGACAGAATTTTTCCATCCACTAGACAATCTTGTCGACGGAGCCTAAGGTTAGTTGCACATTGCGTTTCTTAGGAACCGAGAAGATGCAACAGTGCAGCAGTAATGATTTGGGACCATCCCAGACCACATCATTAGATTCTGCAAATTTATTAATTTCTCTACCACTCATCAGGTAATAACAAACAAACAGGCTGCCTTTATGCAGATTGCGGTGTTTTGACAAACTGTGCTACCTTATCGAGTTGTGCTACCTCAGCGCGCATATAGGTGTTCGTCAAACAATACCGCAATATTTTGTGCTACTTTTCTACTTTATAGAGACACATTCAATTCAACCCCTTAGGATTTTAAAAATCCTATAGGACATTCTCTCATGTCTTTTAGAATCCTATTGGATTCTTGATGGGCCCAAACCTCTCTACTGGAAATATTAAATAAATTCTATGTTGAGACTTTCTGGTGACTTTCTGGTATACTTAGTGTCACGGCCAGACCTGACCACCAGAGCACTACCGCCCCACACCACCAGAGGTCACCTTCACCAGAGTTCTAAC
>JAOUQW010000019.1:14829724-14841819 GCA_028565825.1 Olivaichthys viedmensis | reverse complement strand
TGGTGGAGCTGAGGTTTGAACCCACAACCTTCTGATCAGTAGCCCAGTGCCCTAACCACTGAGCCACCACTGCCCCTTGCCCCCCCACCAATGTCAAATAGCTACTGCTATTTTTATTGTGTAATTAAAACCAGTAGCCAAGTTTGCTAGCAAGTTAGTATAATAGTTTATATAATAGTTAGTCACACAGTCACACTTGGCAAGGCAAAACTTTTCTTATTAAAAAAATTTTATTTACACATTTACAGCATATCAATTATAACTGCTAATTTTATCTGCACAATTAAAGAAATTACTTGCATTAAATAAATTTACACACATTTGATCACATTTATTTTTACACGTTTGCACCTTCCAATTAATTACTGCATTTTTGTTTACATGT
The DNA here is from genome assembly GCA_028565825.1 of Olivaichthys viedmensis. Classification (NCBI taxonomy): domain Eukaryota; kingdom Metazoa; phylum Chordata; class Actinopteri; order Siluriformes; family Diplomystidae; genus Olivaichthys; species Olivaichthys viedmensis. Next base: position 14,841,434 of record JAOUQW010000019.1, on the reverse strand, counting down.
ATGCATTTTACAAGCTCTAAGTTTTTTCATTCCTTTTTGGCTTCATGCTGTTTGTGTGTGTGTCTCTCACTGAGGCAGGGAAAACGTTCACTTATTGACGGTCAGTACGAAGGACTTAGATAGAGAGGGAAAAGCACATTGGTAGTCAATTGAACTGGTCTCCCATCAAAGATTATTTATAACATCAACTAACACCTCTAATACCAGCAACCGAACACAAAAAATATTAGTAGATATCCATACTTGCTAAAAAGTGAGAGAATAGCAACAGCCCTAACACAGTGAAAAGAATACATCAAGGTTTACAAAATGCTCCAAGCCTTCCTTAGAAAAGAATCAACCTTTACTCTACTTTCAACACACAGACACACAAACACACAATGAGTGAGTCACAAGTAAATCTACTGACATGGTTTTTATTTTGTGCACGATGCCTTCCCAGCCAGAGATGTACAGAAAAAAGCAGCCTTTGTAATCACTGAGCCAACGAGATAATCTTCATTAATCAGTCATTTATTTATGAGGCCCTAAACAACACAAACCATGAGACAATCAACATAAACTGACACATATAGTGATTCATACAGTTAAGGCACATATGAACTAAATATGTGCCCATTCACCCTGTAACTAAAATGGAGAAGTGGGACTGTTGTTGGCCTAAACTTCCACTATAGCCAGTAGAATATTTGGTACATGTGAAACAAGTGCTAACCACACCGCGAGTATTTATAACTTGGCCTAGCTCCTCTCTTTCAAACAGTTTTATTCTTTTCTTCGTACTCCCACATGGCTTCAATTTGCTCAGTGATGTTGGTTTATTGTTCTCCCTGGGAGATCCTAGCAGTTAAATGCTCCAAAATAGCATTGGGGTCAAGCTGGAAATGTTATGCTACATGCTAACTTGGCAATGCCAAATGTGACATTATTAAAGACATTAGCTGAGCAAGCATTAGTGGTAGTATACAGTAGCAGCACTATAAGGGCACCAATGTGTTTCAGCAGCCATCATCAGTTCTGATGGAAGTAAGAAAGCAGAGAGGCGATTTCCCCTAATTGTTGAAGAAACTGAAAATCAATTCACAAAAAATCAATTCACACCTCAGATTAGTTCATACATTTCTAAACAGGCATTTCTGATGGGGAATTGAGCGCATTGAAATTTATCTTTATAATTGTCTGAAGTGGAATGAAACTGACCCCAACAGGGCTTATCTAGCTAGCTAGCAAGTGAATAATCTAGGGTGATAGCTTTTGTGAACACAGTGTGAACTCCATAGTACTAAAAGATAGGTACTAGAAAAAGTTAGCAACTTGGAGAAAAATTCAGGTTCAGGTACTATTTTAGTCCAGCTTTCTGATCATAATTACAGCATCAATCACTATGAGAGGAAATGCCAAACTGTTCTCAACAGTAGAAACTGGAGTAGAAATCCATTGACATTTGTATCCTTAAGAACAATTTAAGGACATGTGATAATTTAGGCTAACAGATTAGATTTTCTGTTGATTTGGTCATTATCAGGTTGTTAAAGTTTCACAAAATAAACATGGCATTAATGGACAGTTCCAGTGGAATAAGATTACAAAAATCACCAGCACAAAAATATTGGCTGGCGTCAAGGAAAATGTCAAAATGATATGACTGGAATTACTTCAGCAATAAATTAATGAGCACCCAGTCTCTCTCTCTCTCTCTCTCTCTCTCTCTCTCTCTCTGACCACATTGTGAGAGATCTCTTGCAATCACACAGATCAATGCTCATTGAAATTTCATGAGGACAGATGCATGCCTCATCATATTTCACAATAATGATTCAGAGAGGAGGATGGTCTGAGTTGTGAAGGATGGATGGAGGAGGAGGGGAACAGGGAGAATAAAGAAGGAGAAAAAGCTCATGATTAAAAATGCATTAAAACAGAAAGTGAGGAAATGGTCATCAGCTAACTAATGCCATCAGCTATTACTGCACAAGAGTATGTACAGCATTGGAGTACAATATAAACACCAAGGATAATAATACAATACAGTACCATCAACTAGGAGACATGAGCACTGTACTGTTCAATGATATGACTACAGCATCCTCGTTGGGCCACAGACCCATGCATTTTCCATTTAAATGGTCATTTCAGGAGAGTAGATCCAAGTTTAATTAAAAATGTATATTTTTAGTCACTCCAGAGGACCACCCTCCATGCCATCATACAATAGAAATAAACTAGCACGTTTTACCCTCCTTTTATCTTTCCTCCTTGTGTTTGGCTCCAGATAGCCTGTAATAGTGTTGCAGTAATGAACATGAAAATGTATAGAAATCCCCTATGCTTTGCTCTTCCCTCCTCCAGGTGTGATCTCAAAACAAGGGCTCTGGGGGATCGATCCATGCAGCAGGGCGGCGTTCAATACCTCTGAATTATTGCTTTATTCTTCCCTCCTTATTATAGATGAGTTATTTTCCCCAAGCCACCACAGTTTAGGATCAATAGAGAATCTTGTCTTATTCTCAATCTTATTCTTATGTCTTACCTCTCCTTCTCTCTCTCTCTCTAATACAGTAAGAATGTGTTATCCTTAAGATGTGAGGTTTGTCATTTGAGTTTTTTGTGGTGAGAAGTGGAAGGTAGTAAGTGTTTTCTGAAATATACAGTAATAAAGGAAACAATACCCTTTATTCTTTTGAGTTTTTGGGTGTGCACACTCCTCAGTTCTACTCATAAGATATAAAGTAAGTCCAATAAATAATTACAAATGACTGGGGTGTCAAACTCTGGAGAGCCACAGCTCTGCAGAGATTAGTTTTTTTCCCCCTGTTTTAACACACCAAATCCAGCCCACAAAGACCTTGATAATTAGCTGAATCTGGTGTGTCAAATGAGATAGGATGTTAAACTTTGCAGGACTGGAGACTGAAATCAAAAATCCCTGACTTAAATGAAATGTGAAGGTTGAAATATAATGGCAGTCTATGCCAAATGTGATGCTGTGCAATATCAGCAGTCGACTTGAGTGTTAAGTGGTGTATTTGAACATCTGACATCTTGCCCAGGGAGACCTTGTGATATATATGTGTGTATATGTGTGTGTCTCCACTGAGCATTCACCATCAATGCAACTTCCTTTTACAGGGACAAACCAGGCAGACAGCACTGAGCACCATCAGTTCAGTGCTGTTCAGTATTACCAACAGGACTGGAAAGAAAAAGAGCTGAAGTGGTGCACATTTTTATAACTTTCTAATAAAATAAAAAACACTTTTTTCAATAAAAGATATATTTGCACAAGTCACATCGATATAATGTATGGAGTTGATTCTTTAGGATTCTAGGTAATGTTGTAGCAAAAGCAGGGTTTGTCTTGCTAGCACTGACAAATACTTTCATGAGTGACAGGGCACCTCCACTGTCAATTACAGGAGATTTATTAGGTACTGTGTACCCTTTGCAACTAAAACAAGGCTAGAGAGAGATACAACGAAACAAACAATAAAAAACAACAACAAAGCGCCGAGTATAATCGGCGCTTTGTATAATCTTGGAAATTATACTGTCTTGTGCCTAAAAAATAACTAGGCTCCTTGAATTAACCTACTCGCTGCCTCTTCCATTTAATCTCTTATAATACAATCGTTCACATTATGACTAACATTCTTTATATCGGTTGAATGATTTTGCAGGTTACAGAACTTGACGTACCACTGGCAGTTTCCAGCTAGCCACTGATTAGCACCTAGCTGGAGCCTGGCAGGAGGCGTCCATTGCTCTGCCTGTATTGATTTAATTAGGCCTGCAGAGATGCTAGCGAGCTACGCTAATAGCTGCCGCTTGCACAGTTCACTAACAGAGGCTGATTAGCTTTGCCAGCTGTCCACTGAGTACTAGCTATGCCAAGGCCAGCTGCCACTTTTGCTTGCCAGTCACCCAGAGCAGGTTTTACCCAGAAAAGGAATAAAATCAAGGAGGAAGAAGTTGGAGTTTCAGAACGTGTAAGATTGCTATTCTGCTGCAGTTTGGCTAGATGGGATACGCTAGCAATGGGCAAAGTAGGAATCGACCTGAGCTAAGACTTTGAAGAGAGAGAAAGAAGGAAAAAACAATTGAAGCTTCCATTTCAGTGCACACTTCCCCAGAGTTGCACTGGTCACCACCTACTACGACTACGATAAATGAAATGAAATGACGACTACTGAAATGCACACACAAGAAAACATACCAACTAATTTCCATGGAACCAGTATTTAACCCTCTTAGGGAAAAAATTAAAAAGTGAATGAAAGTAGTCTCTGATTTTGAATCACTTTCAAGTATACATTATGCGTTTGTGCAGATGTCTGAGGTAAAAACCCAAGGAACTCACACTTATAAATACAAACTTAGTCAAACAGAGCATTAGTAATTTGCTAATGAGCTCTCAGGGGTTTGACCTTTGATCTCATGGGTGTGGGCATTAATGGGCAGTTTTGGCACAAGCCTTGATGCTGCCTAATGTAGAGGTCTCACTCTCTCTTTCTTTGTGTATAATGTTTATAAAACCAGAATATGTGGGTTTGGGGGCACAGACCAAACTAATTAATACAGATTTAGTTAGAGAGAAAAAAGAAAAATGCAAAATGGAAAGACATAGTCCTACTCGTTATAAGACATGAAATTGTTCTGGGACTAGTTCCACTTATTTTAATTGCATCTCAATGAATTTCTGTAGGGGTGTGCAGGGGTCTAACATTTGGGATACGTGTGTGTCTAAAATGAGTGAGGCACTTGTTTTTTTTGTGTGTTTTTGCATCCATATGTGTTTGTGCGCAATCCGGAAATCTTCACAGATCGTTTCTGCCCTTTTTTTTCTTCAAATGGCTTCAAGATGGAGGCCAATAAAGCGCCCACTGTTTGTATAACTGAACTGTAACAGTGTTTACAAGCAGAGCTCATTACTATCTCCTCATCTACAGTAATTAAGGAAACAATACCCTCCTGTTGAACTAATTTTCTGTTGAGTTTTTTGGTGTGTAGGCTCTTCCTTTTGCTTTTCTGTATGTACACTCATAATATAAGTGTAATACAGATAAATTATTACAGATGGCTTAAATAGAAAGCTATAAAGACTGCTAATAACAAACACATACGTACTCTTTCCCCCCTATTATTGGCCTAATCTGTGGATCTGTGGCTGATCTAAAATTTGTTTGGTTGCTTGGGTGGAGGGAACTAGACTAATATATATAAGCCATCAGATATATAACTAATGGTCCATATAACTAATGGTTATGTTAAACTGACTTGAATAACTTTCTTGACAGAAAGTGGATTGGACCCCAACAGAGATGTGTATGTTTATGCTTACATTCTTAAGTGTAAGGTTAAATATAAAACTCTTAAGGGTTCTTTGTCTTGTTCTTCTGGGGAAACTCCTAAAGGTTCTATGTAGAACCCTACCATAGAGTGTTTATCTACCTTTAGGAAGCTAAGAAGCCTTAATTATCCAAATAATCCTATTTGCTAAGCATGTAGGTACCCTTGAAACTTCACCGTTTGCAATTTCACTGATTGCATATTTGTGGTCAGCTGACTTAACTTTGACATGAGATTGGACAGCTTACCCGTGTAGATGAACCTTCCCGGCGTGCCTTTGCAAAACTGTTTGGACTTGTAGGAGAGCGTGACCTCCACGACCCCGGGGATGTGCCGAGGAGGCGTCTGGACCCTGATGGCATGAGGCGTGATGAGCTGATGAGAGAGAGAAAAAATTGACTCCCTGAGTAGGAAGACATTTTTAACAGTTTGTTACACCTGTTAGTGAGATGTTTCTGTTTCATCCTTTCAGACTTCATTTTTCTCAATATTTCCAATACTTCATGTTTAAAAATGTGGTTGCTTATATATTTAATATTGTAATTATGTTTCTGTTTATTAACTGTACAGGCAGCTGTTTAATGGAACAGTCCTGCTTAACTGTCTATGTTTCTACCAACAGTGGCTAATGTAACTCAAACATGCTATTGCTAGCCAACAAACCTGAAAAACAGTAAATTAATATGACTGAAATGTGTATGTATGTATGTGTGTGTATTGCGAGTTTGTATGTCAGGCTGATCATTATCAGGGGTTTGACAGAGGCTTTTGTTACATTGTGAAAGGGCACATGGGGTCTGTACGCCTTCTCCAGAGACACCCTAATTAGAAACATACTGTAGAGAGAAACTTGAAATTATAGACTCCTTCCTTTAGCCTTGTTCTCAACTATTGATCACTCAATAATTTACAAAACTAAATACTGAAGTGCACATTGATATAGTACACATTCCTCATGTCTGTAGCTCTCTCTTTCTCTGTTTACCACACATACACATAGACACACACTCCTGATTAGCCCGAATGTGTGTTTGTGTATCTATGTGGTATGTGTATGTCAGAAGTCTCCAAAGCCTCTCCCAGTCTCTAAACTTCCCCTTAAGCTGGACATTTCTGTATGTGACCTTTAAAGCAACCCCCAGCATAAAGACTTTGTAAACAGAGACCAGTGCGCAGTTAAGCCATACACACATATACTCCCCCAGGGCTAATAAGGGCTATTTCTGACCCCATAACTGTCTAATGCCCCTAAAATTGTGTGTTGTAAACAATAGTGCTGGAATGCATTCAGGGCTACCTGATGTCAGCTAGATAACTTTACCACCATAGTGTATATATAGTTAATTAACAAATACAGTTTTGAGATGGAGATAGAAGCAACACCACAGACAACCTCTCTCATTAGTATCTCTGTTGGCTACATCCATTATCTGCCATAAACCTTCATTTTCAGTTCTGTGATGCATGATGGGACAGGTTAGTGCAAAAAGTGTCCATTGTCCTCCACTTCATTTGTTCAGCAAATGTAGTTGGCTACACCATCCAGTTTTTTAGTATATTACATTTGTCCAAACAAAAGACAGTCAGGCAGGGCAATAAGAAGAAGTCAAAGACGGTAAAGAGACTCGGTAACAGGAGATCAATATAACTAGTAATGCTCATAAATGCACACTGAGACAATGGTAAAACTTTGGCAAAACTAACAGCTGGTGCTTGTTAGAATGCGAGTGACTGAGAATGAGTGACAGTCCGGGCTGGAGTAAAGGTGGATTTGGGTGTGACAAGTACTTAAGTGTGTGATTTAAGACACAGCTAAAATGTGAATGTGTGTCTGCTCTAGCTCCGCCCTGAACACGCCCCCTGATTAATGTTTGCACTTGTTTCTTGTTATTGGTCTCGTTAGTGGCCATTAGCTTGTGTATTTATTGTGTTGTAAGGTCTTGATAATGTATTTCAGCAATTCTAAAATGTTTTTTTAGTGTCCATCTCTGTGAGATTCCCTATTTTCCCTAGTTTTTTTGGCTTAGTTGTAGTTCAGTTCCAGTTTTCCAGCTCTCTTCCACTCTTTCATTTAATTGCCATGTTCTGACCCCTCCGATGGACTTTGACAATGGTGTATGGAAAACCCTGTAAAAATATATGGGAACCCCAGTGTATGCTGTATGGAAAAACCCCAAACCATACTTGGCTCATGGTTTTCATTTAACAGACCATTTGACAGGCTGGCACTACTTAAATTGCTAGAACATAATATTGCTTGCAACTGAATATCTGTTATATAAGAACTATAAATGAAATGGGCTTAGATTGAATTTATATAGGCTAAGTGCTAAAATTATAGAAATTTAATCATGTAATGTTTGTAAATGGCAAAGTATACTTCTACTATATACTGTAACTAAATAACGATATATTGTTGTGAAGGTAAAAGTAGCATGATTTTTGAGATAGAAGGCATGCTGACACCAAATAAGAGAGAAAGTTAAGGTTAATCTTGGCAACTGGTCTGATTTGAATATATTCATAGCTAGGGCAAATTCAAAATATTGCTCTCGTAAAGAACTGATGATGCCTCTTGTTTGAGTGGCAAGATATCTTCCACAACATTATCATACAAGTCCAGTTGCTTAAACTTACTACTAGACTTTCAAAATAACCTGGATGACTGAAAACCCCCCAGTTTTTACAGCTCTCGCTGAGTTTAGGTTGGTTCTACTCACCTCACTCCAGACCAGCATGGTGCCAAAAATGACCTGCAATCCATCGAAGAAGTTGTCCCCGATGATTATCACTGTAGCTCCCCCTGTTGTCCATCCTTCACTGGGGCTAATGGCTTTTATGCAAGGTGCTGCTGCTTTCCAGTAGAAGGAGGAGAAAAATATTTTATTAATTACTCCCTTTTAGTCAAAGAGCCTTTTCAGTAATAAGGCTTACTGAGGTACCTTCCTAAAAGCATTTTTATTGATATTTAGAAATGTAAGAATTGGAATAAAATAATGGGCTTGTGTCCTAATTTTTCAAACCTAGCAATCACACTACCAAATGGTAACTGTATTTTTAACACTCTAGAAAAGGTAATGTTGTGAGTACTAAGGGGTTGCAGTGTTGGCGCTTTATCCTTCGTTTCCCAAGAGACCTCAGGGTTAGAGGTGAGGTTCTTATGTGGTTTGTTTCATGAGGTTTGGGGGGCATTCGAGGGCGGTAGTATGACATATCTACAGCTCTCGTTTTGAAGCCAGAGCAGGAAACGAAAAACACACGGACGTCACTGGGAAAGCTCACACAGCTGGATTTAACTAGAATTTCCACACCACATGGGCTGGAAAGATCGCCGGCGGTTTTCACGGCTCTTGCAGTGCATCTCAGGCGTAAAAACAAGGCATCACTTACAGTAAGAATTCACATTCAACATCATGTCTGGCAAATCATTACAGCTCAATCTACATTACCACAACAATGAAAGATTACAACTTACCATGAATTTAGTATGTGATGTAAAACCAAATAGAGTGGTCCATAAGAGGAAAACCAGTGCAAAAGGTTCATCCAAATAAAATTGTCAACCAAAAGTTTATCCGAATAACACGTAATACATCAAGGCTTAACCTGTTTTCAATTAGTGCACAAAATTTTATATATTGTAGCTGTAGTTTTCATACACATAAAAACTGAAATAAATTAGTACACATTGGTTTGCATTCTCATGCTGTAAACAAGATGACTGCGGACCTCACACTGCACAAGAGAAGTGTCTTTGTCACAGGGTGCCGCTGTACATGTACATTGTTTAGCACATTTCATGTGTTGCTCTCTGCAGTGTTTGTGGATTGGTGACAGCGTGGTGAAAAGGGAAGGAGAAAGGTCAGTTCACTTATTAGAGCTGTCCTCTCCCCTCTGATAGTGCTAGCAGGGGGTAAAGAAAGCAATTTAGCTGCTTAGCCTGCCAGTGTTCACCTTTGTTTAGTTTTAGAATGGCGTCATTCACCATAATAATCTACAAAAAAAGAGACATCGCCAGGGTCAGCTATGAGATGGAAAGTTGTTTTTTTTAACATTGTAAGCAAGAAGACGAAAAAGGTCATTTGGGTTGAGTCTTAGAGAACCAGAAACAGTAAACATGGTTCTGGCTCAAAGATAAGGCCCCTTTTTGCACTCTGATTCCGTCAGAATGTAATAAACAATGCAGTATGCAAAGAAATTGAGCACATATGATTGACGCAGAATAAAAATGTGGGAATTCTCAATTTCTGGAAAAAATGTTAACACCTTGGGAATACTAAAAACTGCGGAGGAAGTCAATGTTTTTATTTGAATCTTGATATATTGCATTATATTTCACCTCACAAATAATACATGCTGTAATCTGTGGTATCTATTTATAGTTGTAAGACAAGCTTTTTACAGAGGGTAATTGGATTCAGGTTTTCTAGTATATCCAATTGACATGCCCTGCACATGTAAAAAAAAAATTTGGTTAGCTGTTCTTCACAAAAGAATTATGTTCAAGTGCACTAGGGTTAGGGCTGAATCACAAAAAACAAGTTGTTGAAGTTTCTAAGACTGGAAAAGAATTTCTAAATACTTGGTCCTCTATTAGTCCACAGTCAGTCAAGCAGTTTACAAATGGATGAAGTTCAGAACCATTGCACCATATACTGGTTGTCTTACAAAGATCAGTGAAAAGGCATCCACATCCTCAAACAAGTGACCAAGAACACTAGGTTGACAGTTAAGGATTTGCAGGCATCTCATGCACTTTATGGGTGCACCAGACAAAAACAACAACACAGAACAAGAGTGTTTGTTAATGAGAGGTTACCCCAGAGGAAACCACTGCTTTTCTACAGCACTATTGTAATTCTGTTGTATGGATACATGAGACATACATAAATGTACAAAGTATGCAGCACCATGTTTGGAGAAAACAAAGCACTACACACCAAGCCCAAATCAGGAATTGTGGTGTGGGACTGTTTTGCTGCCTGGTAAGACCAAAAGTAGAGCAACACCAGAGTGGCCCAAACAGAAGACTTAACACATTTTATAAATGTCCACAATTCTGACCTCGTTAACACTGAAACGCTGTGGTGGGATCTGAAGCCGACCATACAAACAAGATGTCACAAAAATACATGATGATATCTATTTGTATGCATAATTGAAAATGTTTATAGAGTAATATGTTAAATCAGCTGATCAGCACCCAAAGAAATCACATGGTTGATGATATATATATATATAAAACTTTAAATTAGTTAATTTTTGTTTAAGAAAAAAACCCTATTATTTATTTATTATTAGGATTTTGCTGAAGATCACATTTTTTGAGCCATTGATGTGAAAAGGGTTGGCAACATTTGGTGTCAACATTTCTCTTTTTTTTTCCTCCCTTTAAAAAAAAAAATTATAGCCACAACCTACCTAAATAGCTACCTGATCCTAAATAGCTTTATAATACTGAAAGGACCAACTTCTCATCCTGTAAACACATGGTAATCTGCTTTATTTACGTTAGACACTGGGACACACAAGCATGCACACATACAGTACGTACAAACAAACAAACACACACACAGATTTTCTGTAGCATAATGTAATTTGGGGAGGTGAGGAAGCAAAGTCCAGTGTGTGGTGGTAATGTTGGCCTAAGTGGACTCTTTGGCAGAAGCTGAGCTGGTGGCTGGATTAAGCAGATGGAGAAGCATGAATCCATCTGATAGGATTAAACTTTCTGTGGCTCTCTCTGCACCATCTGCTCACCATGCTGCTCCCAGTGACACACACACACACACACACACACACACACACGCAAATGCACATACACATACAGCATGAAATCAAACTTTGAGAGAAACACACACAAACACACACTTTACATTCACATAAAACAAACAAAGTCAGTAAAGACACTGAAGTAATGAAACATACCATCATACTGAAAGCCATTCAAAACCAGCATGCAACATGCAAAAACATACATACAATGCACGAAGACACAGGATAAAAAATAAAAATAAAAATAAAAACACAGCTATTTCACACACACTGTTTAGCTTTTGCAAATACCAGAATATATGTGTGTATTGGAACTCTATATGTATATTATGTATATTATTGTGAACAAACATTTTGAAGGCAAAATGTCTATATATAGGCACTGTTACATTAGTATACATTATATACTCTTACTATAATTAAAGATATATATTTTTACGTTCTATATCATTACTGCTAACTGCTAATTTAAATAGTTTGTAGATTAAACAGCTATAAAGTAAAAAAATTAAATATGGTTTACCTTATATTATTGATATTATCTTAGTATCATTACTGTGTGTGTGTGTGTGTGTGTGTGTGTGTGTGT
>JAOUQW010000019.1:14778473-14800938 GCA_028565825.1 Olivaichthys viedmensis | reverse complement strand
TTCATTAGGGAAACATATCAAGTATTATGCTGTAAAAAATATTATTTTATTATTGTTCCACTTTTGTAACCATTTAAAATGGGTAATTTCGACCCATTTTAAATGGTTACAAAAGTGGAACAATACTAAAATAATATTTTTTACAGCATAATACTTGATATGTTTCCCTAATGAACATTTTTCATTAAAAAATTAGAATTTTTGTTCAAGTCATTGTGATCTGGCAGTAACAAGGTGAAATAAGAGTGTTTTAAAAATGAGTAATATATGAAATGTGTAACAAAAAGGTTAGTCCCTGTCACATGACCTCCCTCTCTCTGCACACATACATACATTTGAACTTTATTCCTCTTTCAAGGCAGAGGAGCACCCAAGAACATCTAGTTATGGTGGAGGACACACAAATGCTGGCACTGGAAAAGAAGGGCACCTTGTGCCACTCTCTGCATCCTGGCAAGGCTCCCAAGACCCCAAAATATACTCCAAATAGCATGGCTGAGTGAGTTGGGCTACTATGTCGCTATTCATTTTGATATACTGTGGCTTGGGTGTCAATGCCTTAAAAATCAGTGTCCAAACTAAATAAAATGACATAAAAAGACAAGAGGAAAAGTGAAAGAGGGCAGAGGGACAACAGTGAAAGGGGAGACATCTTTCTAGCTTGCCACCAATTTGCTCTGTATTTAGAATGTCGACAGCACATAGCTAACCATGTAAGTGAGGGAAAAAAAACAAAAAAAAAACATTCGATAGCACCAAGACAGTCGTTCTGGAAAACAAGTTGGCAGAAGTGCCAGAGCAAGTGAGAGGCTGCAAGTTAACTCACAGAGAGGCTGTGTGAATTTTTCAAGTTGTAGTGGTTTGTTCACACAGTCAGGATCAGGTGATTTATAGCTTCAACCACCACTTGGACGTAGACGTGACTGAAAATTACATGCAAGCTCACATAACAGGGCAAACAAATGAAGTCACATTCAAAACATATTCAGGAGATATGAAGCTAACTGTTCTTTACAATGCCCTTTTGCCATGCTACCACGTAAAAAGCAGACGCCTTGGACGTCTTCCCTGCCGAGGAGGGACCAGGGTAGTATAACGAGTAGTATAAGACCATATATAACTGCTTTTACTGCTGAAGCATGCCTTGAGCTTTGAGTTTGTGACCCTTGCCTTTGTGGCTTTAAACTTTCTTTCAGTGCAGAAGAAGATTGAGGGGGACAAACCCTCCTCTGAATGGATGACTGCAGAGACGTTTGTTAGTTAATTACCCAGTACTGAAGTGGTCCAGACAGGCAGCTACAGGGGGGTGGTACCACTATGAAGCAGCAGCTCATTATGAAACCCCACATCGGCTTGCCACTGCCCAGCCAAGCCCACTTAAAAGGCTCCCTCCACTCTGTAGAGCTTCAGACTCAACACAACTAAGACATGAATCACATTGCACACTGCTAGAGCCTGCTGAGATGGATAACACAATTTACAGCCCGAGTTAAGTACAATAAACGACTATGTGGCACCAGCTGTAAGGAATCTAAACAATCCACTCTGATGGAAGAAATATCAAAATGGTAGGCTGTTAATACATGCTGTTACATTTGTGCTTTATTCAAACAAGCCTTTGTTTGAGTGTGTAGTTTGGTGAAATAACCTTGCTACTCCACCAGCTCTTTTGGACAGGGCCAGCAGCATGGACGCAGCCATCCGTTAAATCGGACAAGGTATGCGTTTTTATTTGGACCCTGCTATTAATAATGGAGTGATGCATGACTGCCACCTCACCCCTCCCTTCATCTCCACCCATCTCACACCCCAAGACAGATGCTTTTAGATCCCCTGAGTACAGCTCAGAGTGCTGATGTGCTACCTAACTCACAACACAACACGCTTCATAGTCATAGTCATATTTACATCCACGGAACCAATAATACTGTAGTCATTGACAAGTTTATTTGTAAGGCTCTAGATTTACAGTCCACATTTATGAGTGGAATTAGTCTACAACTGCTTATACTGCACTAGCATGCCTATAACTTGTGAGGTGATGAACCTAGCATTTCTAGTTTACATTTTTTTTCTCTCCAAAGAATTCACAAGAAGCTGAGGTCCAGCACCGTAACTGACAAGTCTGAAAACAGCCAAACATTCACCCTGTCAATCATCGCTCCCCACAGCCCTCCAGGGGATTTCCACCATGGCATCGGCCTGGCTTGAAAAAAGAAAAACAAAGAGAGGCAGAAGGAAAGCAAAGAGAATTTCAGGTCTACATCAGACTGTTCTTGCTTGAGGCACTAGTTCTAAAGCAGCTCTCTCTCTCACAAACACACACACCTCCACCGAAGTCACTAAGACCCAACTACAAGAATCTACAGGTAACCACAAATGAATATTGGTTCACGGAAAACACTGTGGAGGAATATACAGCATACCCATGTCTATCACCTTTAATAAAACAGGGAAACAGGGGAAAAGGTTATATTGTATTTATTTCCTGCAGAGTGATGGCTTGGTCCTCATTGTCTGCTTGCGACAGTGACAGTCTCTGGACCATCCTCTATTATGCTGTGTCTGGCTGGTGACAGCGCACCGATTACCCGAGGTACAGCAGTCCCCAGACTCCTTGCTATCACTCAAAGCCCAGGAAGCCCAGAAAGGCATAACCACCAATCCGAGAGCACCAGAATGAACACCCATCAAGTTCCAAAACTGAAAATCTCAAACATGTTATCTCCAAACATCTCCAAAAGCCTCCCTCCTCTTATTTCCAACCCTAACCCTGTCTTTCTAACGTGACGTGAAAGGCAGAGGGGAATAAATAGAACATAGGCATCAAAACGTGTATCGCTTGTGAAGCCTTATCTGGATGGGAGGGGATATGACTAAATTCAGCACCTCAAAAGTGCCTTGCAATGAGAAAAGCTGTGTAGCTGTATGCACATGGAGAGCTGATAAATTACACTAGAGAAAAAAAATACAGCAACAGCAAGGTATGTTTGCCACTTACTGTCCTAATGAAATTACTCATGCACACGCTCACATACACATGCTGCCTTCCAGGGGCAAATTATAAGCATCCATTACATGGGGAGGGGTTGTAGGCCTGGCTGAATCTGTCTATTGACAGAGAGGACGTGGTCGAATTTCCCAGCCAACGGCGTCGGTTTTCTTTTTAACGACATTGCTAATGAAAACGGGCTCGGTCAGGGGTTCGGCAGCGATTTTGGGGAGGGGGGCACACACACAACGGCCCATTCATGGCTAAGCAGACTCTGAGGTCAGGTAGCAGAGGGGGTGCCGCGCCTGCAAGAAGCTAATGGACCTCGGAGTGAGTGCGGCTCTGTGAGGAACTGAGGGGGGGAGCCGTCCCAAACCACAGCTTTATCATCTGGCAAGAGCATACTTCACTGAAACACCACTGGAGAGTCTTAGGGAGCTGAAGTGGGGCTGTAGCGAGAGGAAAAGAGCAGGGTAGTGCTGTGTGTCTAGTCAGAAGTCACCATGGACTTTGGCTGAGTTCCTCCCAAAGAGGGATTTTTTGTAAATCCACATTTAGATAAATTTGTCCTTCTGCAAACTGAAGATGGTGCCATCACCACTCACCCTAGACTAAACTCTTAAAAATAAATGTGCCAGAAGAGGTTCTTTCGAGTGATGCCGTTAGAAGAAAAAATTGGTTTCCTAAAGAACCTTTTGACTGATGGATCTTTGACCATTTTTGTTGGTGCCAAAGAATCCCACCATAAATATTACCATTATGTGGGAGGATCTTTACGGTGGAAAATAATCATTCATGTTATTGTGGAAACAACAAAAAATGGTTAAAGAATCGTGGACTGAAAGGTTCTTGAGGGAACAAAAGATGGTTCCTCAATGGGATCGCTCTAAAGAACCTTTTCTGGCAACTTTATTTTTAAGAGTGTACCTCTTTGAGAATTTGGTCAATTATATGTTCTTGTTTTTCTGAGAAGGACTTCTTAATAGGTACATAACATGCTACACCACAAAGCGGGGAAAAAAAAGATAATAATTTTTCCCTCTAATTATCCATTGATACAAAATAGCCATGAAAGCTAAAATATTATGCTACAGTGCATCCAAACGTCCTGGGTTAGACATTAGACAGATGGGTGAGAAGGTGGTCCATAGGTCCTCCTGGTATTATCTCTTTCAGGACAGAGCCATGACACCCTCCCTCCTCCCTTTTTCGAAAAGCTGACTGCCTAATAAAACCTGAGGGTTTTGTAATGGAGAGACTCAGGAGCACATCTGTGTATGACGTAGCCTGGGGCAAGGTGCTTTCCCCCTTGGCCGTACCACAGTCCTGTACTTTGTAAACCCTAAAGAGCCTGTGCCCTAAAGAGAATGTGTGTCACCTCTTTAAACACAGCCGAAGGGCACTAAGTTCTGGGCTGTCTGTTGTGCAGTGCTGGGCGCTAATGTTATGCAAAGTCAGTGAGTTTGGCCATAAAAGTCAATAGTTTAGGACCAAATTAATCTAAACAAATCAATATATGCTCATTTGACAGTTTCTGTCTTTACATTACACAAGTGTAGTTATTGCTAATAAAACGGAATTTCCATGTTTGGCAATCAGCTCCAAACCAGTATGCTACAGCAGTTACCAAAATATCTGTTTATAGAGCATTAAGCTTGGTGAGATCTGGGAGGGGCATTTGTTAAACCAAATTAGCATCCAGTGTAAATGTTGGCTTTTTAATGCTAGAAAAGGTACAGAGAGGGATCCTAAATGAGCTAAATGAATAAAACATCCTCATTCCTCCCGTATCTCTCTCCCTATTTCTCACTTTTTCTGCCTCTCCCTCCCCCTCTCGCTCTGACACAAAGTCAATGTCATGAATAATTCACCGGCCTCGCTCTCTCTCTCAGAGCCACGGGTGACCTTTCCCCGCAGGAAGTGGATTCAAAACACAACAATGGGCCCACAAGCACAGGGGGATCCTGGCTAACGGGACACTAAAAACACAACCGGGGATACAGAAATCTCCAGGATCCCATATATTACGCATTCATGAATTATTCAATTATGGAGCCCAAAAATGCAAAGTGAATAAACACAACCCACATGCTACAAGATCTATGAAGTTGGTGACTAAAGTCCTAATCAGTGCTAACGCTGAACTAAGCAAACTAACCTCAGTCACGCTGCACAGTCATTAGCTATTGTTCTTAGCCTGCACAATATCCTCACATTAACAGTACTTATTGTGACATTATATTATTGCAATCAAAATTCACTGCCTCTCTTAGGAAAATTAGAAAAACAGAAAAATAACAATATTTTTCATCTAATTGTCTAATTATGCTATAAAACTAATAGCCACCAAAGCTACAATGAATATTTTATTGAATAGGATATTGTGCCATCCCTAATAAAGCTATCTTATCTTGTATTTCAGAGAAGGACTCAGCGAGGTGTGACATGCCACCCTGCACCCTGTGTACATTTTCAGTTCTTGTTTCTCTATTTACTAATGCTACCCATAGATGACATTTCTACCAGCACCATCACTGAAATAGACCTTTTCTTTTCTTTCCAGTAAGCATGGCACCGTTATTTTTGTCAAGTTTACTGTAACTCAGGGTCAGTAGTTAAACTGCTGTCATAAACAGACATAAAGAAAACAAATAGAAAACAACGGACAAAACCTGATAATAACAGTCATGTTTTTGTCTTTTCATGCACCTGTGAAAGACTGTAATGCAAATCAGGAAGTGACATCAATACCTTAGGAGGGGCCCTTCCTGTATGCCATTCTGGGCCTGGGTCAAAAATTTCATTTAGCAGGAAACGCTGATCATCAGGCCAATGCAAAATGTCTCTTACACCTCGCCAGAGGTAACACTCTCACACACACACTGACATATAGCTTTTCTAAAGCCATATGAGTGTATAGACTTATTTTACATAGTTATACAAGTTATATGAGAGGCTTTTTTGTATCTGAAGGCTGTTCATCCATAAATATTATATCATTCCACTTTTACTCATCTGTTGTCTCATGAAGGTGTTTGCAGAAAAAAATACATATTAAGGGAAAATAAAGTTCTAAGTCATTCAGATCCCCATTATAATATAAATGTTTTTGGGTTTTTTTAAGTCTCAATAGAAGTACAAATTCATTTCTGTGGCATATTTTTAGGAACATTATTATTAATATATTTTTAAAATATATATCTTTGCCCCATATATGTGTGTGTAAGTAAGTGTGTGACTTTAGCAAAAAGGCCTGAGCAGCTCTCCATCTGGCTGCCTCTCCCGTTCTGTGTGTGACACTGTGGATTTGGCGAAGATGTGATGATGGATGAATGCATGACCTTTCTTCATCCTCCCGTCCTTTTTAGAGTTTTACTTAGATGTCAATTAGACAACATTACCAGATGGACAGTAATTACTCTTACATGATGAGTAATGACCATCTTCGAACACTGTCATAAATTAACCACAGAAATCTGAAGTAACCATAATGTAACTCTATAAAGAGACTTGTGGAAATGAAGCCTGCCAACCCAGACTGCAAGGTGCTTCTGCTGACCTAATGCAGTTGTAAGCCCATACAGGGTGATTGACAGTTTATGGGGGCATGATTGACAGGCCTCAGCACACACACACCCACACACACAGTCAGCCCTATGATTGGTCTTATCTCCAGCAGGGGGGTAAAGGGCGCTTCCTTCCTCCCCACAGGCCGTTCCCCTCTATACTGACAGGACACACACCAGCAGTTCCAATGCCTGTAGCAACACATCCACCCACCCCCACACATACACACGCACTAGACTTTAGAGTTGTGTTCTAGGTAGCCCTCAGGGGCAATACCATCTTGGAGAAGGAGCAAAATGTGACTTCCCCAGCAAAGAGAGAGGGAGAAAGAGAGACGCACACACTGACAGACATACAGAGCGATTGATAGAGAGGCAAAGAAATGCACAAAGGCACATCAAAAGAATGAAATTGAAACTGAGCAGCAGGGTGAAAAAAACAGACAGCAATTGAGTGACAGCAAGATAAGGTGATGCTAAAATAAAAAGGCGAGAGAATGAGAGAAGGAGAGTGAGTGAAAGAGTCAGACTTCCTCCCACACAGCCCAATGCGTCCCACTCTTTTGAGGTCAACCAGGCGCATGATAGGATTGCGGCCTGGGTGAACTGCATATTGTTAACCTTATATTAACTGGAGAGGTAGAGGTCGATGCCATGTTATTAACTGCTTTGCATGTTGGGATTAAGTGGGCCACACGCAGCCGGTCACAAAAGAGTGGCACTGAGAAAGAACAAGGAACCTCTGCATGCTACTGTGGTAATGTGCCAGAGATTTCTTCCCCTCCCGCCGCCTTTCTCTCTTTCTTAATTTCTGTCAATCTTCCTTACACCATTCTTGATTTTTGTCTGGCTGTTCAATGCTTCTCCCTCGATGCTTTTCCCTTTCTGTTTCTCTCTGTGTGCCTCTGCTCTCTGTAATTGCCTCACAATAAACCCCCAAGCTGTCCAGGTTCAAGATAACAATGGCTCGATCAGCTTAATAGGAAACAATGTGGAGTGGTCATGTGGTAGGCAATGGATACTGTTAATATACTGATTCATGTCTTTCAGATCATTTTAGAGGTGGGATACAGCAAACAAAATACACAAGCAACATATAAAAGCTACATTCTGCACTAATACTCATCTTCTATGCAAATGTAATTTGAAGCACTATCTCACTGTCTAGCAAAAAGGATTACAAGCCAATAGAATAATCATCTTGCCATACACCAGCCTTATCCCAGCCCAAAAGGCCAGGGCGCATTTAATCTTCCATCCATGCCCGTGGAACTCCTGACCTGCCTTGGTCATCTATTTGATAAGTTTCGCTTGCCTGCTCCAAAATGTTTATTTTTGCACTGTATAGCACTTTTAACAATACACATTGTCACAAAGCAGCTTTGCAGAAATCTGGATGTAGATCTAGATCCCTAATGAGCAAGCCAGAGGCGACAGTGGCAAGGAAAAACTCCCTGAGACGACATGAGGAAGAAACCTTTAGAGAGGAACCAGACTCAAAAGGGAACCCATCCTCTTCTAGGTGACACCCGATAGTGAGATTATAAATCATTACAGTAAACAGTCATATAGAGAAAACAACACTAAATGTGTTTAAAGGAGGTTTGGTATGACCATCATGTAAATAAGAGTCCTGGGATGAGCGCAGGATAGTCTTTATGATTACAACAATAGTTCGTAGGAGGTGCAAGTCTGCAGTATCCAGGTGAGATTATCCATTTAAGCAGGAAGGTGAGTCCGAAGCATAAACTGTTTTTGGGAAGTGCGAGTCTTTAGGGTATCCATATCAGAATATCCACAACTACAGGAGGTGAGTCACAAGTTCAGAAAGCTCCAGCTTTTTTTTGTTAATGCGCAGATCCAGATGTTGCACCATTAGTGGTTAAAAATGCAAGGGGGGGCTACAGGAAGTCCCACGGCATCCACGGGAACTCTCAAATTCCATCTTGGGCTGGTCCCACTGCAGCCATGTGAACCATCCCAGCATGAGCTGCCCACATCCGAAGAGTCCGAGAGATCCCATAGAGGATAGTGCTTCCTCGGAACAGAGCAGCGCCGAAACACAGACCAAACAAAAGGGCCTTCTGAAGCTCTGGATCATAGGTGTGTTCATCGTGAGGTTTGTTTGTAGACACTTGTGAGAGTTTTCTGAAGGTGACCATTATGTTTAATCCATTACCGTAAAATTCATAGAAAAAAAAACTTTAATAAAGAATTATAAACAGCTAAATAAAAAGTTACAAGTAGTACATCCTTATTTTTAGGGATATGAAATCCAGTGATTTGTGGGTGAGGAATCCAATGACAACAATCAGGCTCATTATAAATGGACAAAATCATTATTAGATCCTCACATTGGATCATAAAAACAGGCAAATGTGTGGCAAAATGGTTAAATGAATAAGTGAATAAATTAATATAAATGATTCATTTTTGACAGCAGCATTTATTAATCTGTTGGTCACAATAACAAACAATCCACCAAAATCCATCCTAACAGCACAAAATCAACTGAGTTTTTAAAATACACTGGCATCTGGCAGTGTATGCTAATTTTATGCTCTTTATTAACATAGGAACACCACTTACACGAGATTTTAAAAAGGCTCAAAAATACCAAATGCCGCGAACTAACAAATAGTGCAGTGCACTGTCTTTAAGAGAATACTTGCACCATTAATGGTATACAGAGCAGCTGCCTACAAAACAGCATCATGTTTGTTACCACTTTGTTATAGGCTCATGAAACACCACACACCCAAATTTGTCAGACATTTGTCAGAGAATGCAATACCATACTGTCATATTAAATGTTTATTACAAATTTGGCTGTTTGTTATTGTCAAATGCACTTGCGACATGACACCACAAACAATATTTTTCACTGCAATAGAGAATTGAATTCAAATGTGATAGGAATATTTAACTGTGGAGACACATGCCTATTTATATACGTCACCCCTGGTCCGTATGCCCCTGAATAAGTCTGAAAAAACTTTTCACATGCCTACACACATACACACACAGACACTTTCTCACACCCCTTCCAGGCCAAAGGATCTCAGGTCTCAGGAATAACAAGCACCCTGAAAGCTGAGATGCCTGAACATAGCCGCTAGACACAGAGTGACAAAACTGACGCGCCATTGACCTATTTCCTTTTAAAATCCCAACAAAATCTTGAGCATAAAAGAAACCCAGGATCATTTTAAATTCATTTAAACACAATCTTATCTACAGGTTTTACTGAGGGCTGAAGTCAGTGCTTGTTTTGTGTTACATGTGTGCAAGTATTGGTGTGTGTGCAGGATGAACGCAGATGCAGCCTCAACTTTCATGCTCTACTCATGTAGTCCAGGGTGACTTTCATCAGCCAGTACTGACTCTGCCTCACTTGATTGGGAACAGTCAGAGTTAAACTCTTTGGGTTCGTAATACGCATATGAATAGAAATACAGATACACAAACACGTACACACATTCTTGCACATCGTAGACCTTCAAAAGTCTGTGAACAAACGAGCTTGAAATGAAATGAACTTCTAACTTCTGTGTTTGCTGTTCACTGGGAAAGAAATGGCTAACAGAAACAAAATTTGTCTTAAATATAATATTATAATATAAATATAAAGAATGTATTGACTTTACTATGTTGTTCTGCTGTTTTGAAATGTACTTTTGCACCCACATAGGATCTAATTGAAAACTTTTGTTGTGATTCTTAGATGCTGCTTGTTACTGACTATTAGATGTTCTTAACAACCCGACAATGCCACAGAGAATTCACAAAAAGTACAACGAGCAGGAGTGATTTTATAGGATTTCATACAAATTAAGTTATCAGAAAAGTTACCACTGCTAAATCCGCATCTTGCACTAAATGAGTCTTGGATCTCCACTCAAAATCCATGAGGAAAGGTTCACATTATTCATCAAGTACAGAGCTTTCTAAACATCTTTCCACCACACTGAGTGAAAGAGACTCTCTAGAATAGCATTGAGAGCTGTGACCCATAAGAGTAAATGCCCCCGGGGCCTAGATAATAGCTTCCACATTGCTCAAAACCACTTTCTGCAATACCCACCTCAACAAAACCAAGTGTACCTGAGGCATTGTGTACAAATGCTAACAAACACAACACATATACCAATAAAGAGACCATGTCCAAGAACGTGGCTAATAGCTTGGCAGTACTGCTAACAAGATAATTATACACACACAACCATTAGTGCTACATAACAACGAAATAGACAAAGGATGGGGAGGTTTTGGAGATAGATGCAGAGTGAAAGACTGTGGCTACATTCGGGTACATTGGGGACGAATGAGGGGATGGCAAGAAAGAGAAATTGAGGGAGAGAGAGGGGGGAGCCCGAGGTCCTTTGGCTGCTATTATTTCAGAGGCCATTATCCATGTGGATTTTATTAAGAAGAGCAAAAGGAATATGAGTACAGCCTTTCCCAGATCCTGGATCCTGAGCACAATCTAAACACAGACCAATTACCAATTTGAAGTACTTACCATGTTGATATTATCTAGATTGTTTGCATGGTTACTGTCAAGCAGTCTCTCAAGAACTGAAAAACTGTTTGGCCATTATTTCAAATCCACTACCTCAATAATTAATCAAAAAGGTAACACTGGCACACTGACAACTAATTGCCAGTAACAAAAAAACATGTCAAAGATCTAAATGAGGAAAAATGGGAAGAAAGTTGGATCAATGTTAACAAAAGCAGGAAGAAATGCCTGATTGTGGCTTGAAGTCAAAAACCCATATGGTAATTGAACCAGATGGTAAAGGCCAATAAACAGCAAATTGGTTTTAAGATTTTTGGCTTAGCACAGCAAAAACATTACCGAACAAAATTCACAAAATCCAAATTCACAGCATTAAAGTCAACAAGTTAAGAGGAAGTTAGACCTGTATCACAGTGACTCAGAAGACAACTGAAAGGACGCGATCACCCCGCGAGGCCCAGCATTACAATAAAACTGTCACTGTTAACACTCATGTTTCATGATGAACACACAAACACGAACACCTGTCACAGTGGAGTAACAAGGAGGAAGTTCTCCTACCTGTCAATGATCACAGGGTCAGAGGGCGTCTCATTTCGGTTGCCGCAGCTTTTTTTGTCACAACACCGACTGACATGGAAGAGTAGAGAGGAGAAAAGAAATACCTTAAGAGACATCACTTCACATCAGTGGACAGAAAGGTGACATACCTCTAATTTAGTAGGTAATTAGGAACAGTATGAACGTATTCATTATTTATGGACATACATAAACTGATTTAGCATAAAGACAGTTCAAACCAGACACCACTTTTCTATCTATGATGTCTGGGTAGAAATATTGTAAATAGCATGAAAGGATTGAGGGGATTTTGTATTCATATTACTTGAGGCAGGTAAAGAGAGGATGATTATACAAAATGTGTACATATGTCAACTCAAAAAAAGCAGCTAGGAGTGTTTATTTAGTTTGTGTTTACCCCAATTCTGAGGTAAATGTTGGTTTCGGTGTCAGCAGACATGTATGTAGACATTTAAAATGGAACTGAATAGGTGATGAGGGTGCATTTGATAGGTTAAGGGTGATGAAGGAAGAGTAAAAGGGGGGTTAGGAGCAGCTTGGAGAGAGAGAGAGAGAGAGACCCCCAGGCTCGAATTTCCACTGCACAGATGGCAGTGGGACTCTCAAAGGGGATGGGGATGAAACTGTCACATGAAACCCTTGGCCCTCTTCGCCAACAGTCTCTCTATCTCTCTCTCTCTCTCTCTCTCTCTCCCGCCCTCCCTTATTTTACCACTCCCCTTCTCTCATTTGCCTGCAAGACAAATTTTTAGGGCCTTTTCAATGTACTGCATCAATCATATAAGCTTATGAGAAGCTGTACTGAAAATACATTATACAGTAAACACTGCAAATACAAAGGGAACATGTGGTCTCTTTAGGAAGTGTCAGAAATAGGGAATACATATGAAAATCAGCTAATTTTCTAAGTTTCTTTCTTCCTTTCTTTCACACACACACACACACACACACATACACGCACACTTACACACCCTACTATAAGCAAATATTATGTTAATTTCGGCCCGCCCTAAAATACCAAGATTGATATAAATATTCTTATAAAAGTAAAATTGCAAATCTCTGATGGAGTGTTACTTGTTTTTATGGATTTGGAAATCTTATTTTTTATTTACAACATGCCTATATCAGCTTATTTTGAAAGAGGGCATTATCTATATTTTTCTAACATCAGTTCAGCCCTAAGACTTCCAAACAGGAAATCACATCTTTAATCTAAACGTTTCCTTCCTGATTGAGCTTTTGAAGAAATTAAAGCAAAATTGCCTCATGTAATTAACAGAAATCAGCAGTTGCTGTAAATACACAGCAATGTGACTGTATATCACTCTCCTCCAGCATATGTTTTACTTCACAGGATGCTTTGATTCATGTTGCTGGCCTTGTGTTATGACAACCTTAATCTTTAAAAAGAACTGTTGGCCAAGTTCAGCAAATAACGTCCTTTAGCATGTTCTCACAACTGTTTCGGTCATTTTTTTCTTTCTTTTTTTATTCCTGTTTGTTCAAATGAAAGGAATAAGCACTTCTGTCCCACAGTTGCAAGCTGGCACAGCACCATATGGCTAATGGTGGTCTGTGGCAATTAGCAGGCCTGATTAATAGTGAACAGGCTAATTTTCTGCTTATAATTGAGAGTGCATTTGAACCCCCCCACACACACACACGCACACACTGGCAAGTTGAGAAGATTGGTTGGCTCCCATATCTAATGTCATGGTGGAAGATGTTTGTCATTGTCATGCGCATGTGTGTGTGCGTATATACACATGCCTCAACTACTACTTAAGATGCTGATTTTGAATCTTTGTTAATTATGTTCCTTACTCAAACTGGGCATACATTTCATGGTGCTGCAGAGGAGGCATATTTGTTAATGGATCCAAAAGCGTAATGAGTTTCTGCTTGCCCTAATTAACTCGGGATTAGGGTGATGTTCATGAGGTGGAACACTGTTAAAATATTGCTAAAAATAGGTAGACGTCAATCTTCCCAACCTACTTTTAACCAAAATTCCTCTATGGACATTAATTGAAAGGAAGTGGTTGATAGCAAAACTCTTTGTACCTTGCTTTTCTAATCAACTTTTTCTCCCCTCTCATTGGTTAGTTTGTAAGGTTGACCTCATTAGTAGAGAAGCTGGCAGTATGCACACACACACACACACACACACACGCAGGAGTCATAATTTAGAGGCAGAAATTAACTAAATGAATGCATATATATTGTATTTTTCTCACACAGTGCCAAGTCATCGAACTATAAAGTTAAAAAGGCAACCACTGTTAAGCCATGAACGTAGTCCAGATTTTTTAAAACCTATATTTAATATCCTAGGTAACAAATAATGTGCACAAGCCAAGAAACTAATACAAATGAAAGCACTGAAAAGAGAGAAATGTAACATCTATTTGTCTACATTTTAATGCAAAGGCCACTATCTTACCTGCACATGATTTCATGGGTCAGTAGCACGCGACACATCTCAGGGTTCTTGTCCTGACCTTCATAGATGATAGCCTTGGAAAATAAAAAACAGTGGTTGGAGTTACACAGATCATTTTGGACAACAAGTATTAGATGCAGTCAATTTTATCTGAGAATTTTTGTGAGCATAAGTCAGCAAACATTTTGTTGCATATGATTTGACACTCGACCAAAGAGCACCTTAAAGCCAGCATACTGCAAGTCTGTAATGCTAATTTGGGCTTTTTCCAAGGTTCATCTACCATTTAATCATCTCCAAAATCATGTGCCTTCTTCCCAGCGACCCCCAACCTTTTCCCAAACTGCTCTGTGATCTCTTGCTCTAGTTCAGCTTGGAAATCAAGAGCACAGATTCCACTTGAGAAACACACAAGACACACACTGAGAGGACTTGACAGCTTAAGCATTTTACAGCCTGTGGCCAAGGCTGTGTATAATGAATATGACTGCATGTTGTGGGAATCCAGCAGTACTGTTCTAGTGTCTCTGGCCATTTAGTTCCTGAACAGAGGCTCCGGCTCTGGTTTCATGAACGAGAATACGAAAGGGTTTCAGAAGGTAACAGTAGGAAGAGTTGGCCTCTTCCTATTAACCTTGCCTAATTTCTATGTTTACCTGACAACAGTTACAGGTAACGTGTGGTAAAGGCCTTGCCGTTATGAGAAACTATGCTCTCTGCATGCTGTCAGAGGGATGGAGAGAATGAAGAACACCTGTTGGAGGTAAAGGGGGTGACGAGGAAATGCAGAGGACTCATTCTGGAGGCAAATATATAAGAAGTACTATTTTGTCCTTTGTTCAGAAGGCATAGACTCTCCACTTTAGAAAATTGAGTGGGAAAAAAATTAAGTGGCAGTTCAATTGTCACAAGTGAGATATTTAAGACTCAAATATATACCAAAATACTCAGAGAGTTCATTAAGCCCATTATTCAGTGTTTTATTATATTTTTCATCTTGTCCAGTACACTTTTCATGTGAGAACTAAATTTGGACTGTGGATCTGATGATGTTCTGTTTTTTTGTAAACTGGAATTAAATTGCCTTTTCTTTTTCTTTTTTTTTAAATGTCTTTGCGTCACTGGATCTCCACCCTTCATTCTCAGGCCTTATAAATGCATGACTCATACTAGCCAGTCTTTCAGAAAACTCTGGAAAGCGCTCATCTTTTTGGTTTCAAATCCCTCTCTGCCTGCTTTCTATCCCACCCATTGTCTCCTTTTCGCTTTCTTGTTTTTTATTGTGTCAAATGTTGAAAGTGGCAAGGAAGCTGGGTAGAATAGGAAGACTAATGGCCTGTGCGCTCGCTGGAATCCTACCTACTCTAGCGTGTAATACGGCAAACAATCACTGGGGTGTGGCGGGTACAGGTTGGGGGGAGGCGTGGAGGCTAGGCACGAGGTGGGCATGGGGGCAAGCAGTTGGGATGCCAGACTGGAGCATGGAGGCACCATCTGGCACGGCATCTCCTCAATTTTCTCCTGAATCCTCACGGCTTTGCTTTCACCCCTCCCCAGTACAGAAAACATGTCCCTGCCAGGTTGGCGAAGCTGAATATCGGAGGTGACATGCCATTTCAACCAATTCCTCGCTTGACAATGCCAACTGCGTCACCTTGAGAGGACTTGTAGCTCTCATTTAGAAGCGTGCAGATTGGCCATAAATCTGTCTTGTTTCTGCACAGTCTATAACCTCTATGTAATGTTGCTGATATTGTTGCAGTGGCTGATATTTTACAAAGACTTTACTTCAAGCGTAGTAAATTGCTTATCTCCTTAAACGCCCAGAACTCGTGGGCAGGCCCAGACGTTTTAAAATTTTTGTAACTATACATACCTTTCCTTTTAGTTTTACTGTAGTTGCATAACAATTACTATTAGTTACTGAATAGTATGCTTTAAGATTAATAGCTGCATAATATGCTGGGATTTTAAGGAGTTAACTGAAAAGGTAAATAACAGAAACTCTAGTGTCAGAGTCTTTAAGTCTATTTTGAACGTGGTTACTGGATGTGAGGATCGTCCTACTTGTCAACTGAGATGTCGGCTTACAATGGCAGACAATTGATACATTGTTTGATGTCTTTTAGGTGTACTTTACACCACACAAAGGCACTGAAAGCGATATCGCTGCAACCGATGCAGTAGATGGCAAGCTTATACAATTCATTCAGTTGCATTTCTTTCACTTTGAGAGAAATAGGGCCAAGGGCTTCTAAAAGTGCACAGAATGCATCACTGTCTGCCTGCTGCTCCACACTTGTAGACCACATAAATCCATCCTATCACAGGTTCTTTATGGGGTCAAACTTATTCCTCTTCTTAATCTCAAGACACGATTTCCACTATAAAAGGGAAGACATAACAAGCTATAATCATATATATCTTAGATTTTACTATCTTACTATTAATTATGCAGTTGCAGTAGCAGGATGAAACACCTTATGCCATCAATTACATCACACCATAATAAGATAAGAATAAGATAAGAAATGAAATAGCCATAACAACTCTCAAAAATTAGGGCAGGAAATCCTGACCTCTTTTTCCCTAGCAAGTTACAAATAGAAATAGTCTCAACAAGTGGTGAATTCTTTTCTGGTAGCATTACGTTGTCAGTGTTATTAGGTCAAACATCTCAGAACTTTGAGAACTTGACTTGAACTGTTTTACCTCAAATAAATCTAATAGGTCAGAGATACAGGCATAAGTACTATTTTTCTTTATGTAAAAAGCCCTCCATAATAAATGTCCATTTTAATGTCACCATATTGATATTTAGGACCATCTGAAATTTGTCAAAATATTCAGAAGACGCATTAAGAAACGAGCAGCAGTAACAATTTTAATGCATGTTTCATCTTGCCGACCGCACTTTATCTTATCCGGCTTTTCCTTCGACAACTTTGATATAAACAAAACCCTATAAATACATGGAAACCCGCTTCCTACAAGGTTAGTATCATCTGTTAGCGTGCCAACACCACCTCCTTTTTTCCAGGCCGCTGTGTGACTTTAAAGAGGTGCCGCAATATCCTCCTTTGTTCCCAAACACACACGCACACACACACGCACACACACACACACACACACAGAGATATCCCACCACACCCCACCTTAAATACACAGGCATCCAGCTTCATGAACCAGAAAATAGTAAATGATCCAGAGGAGGGTGATAGAAGACAGAAGAAGAACAGTGAGATTTCCATACAGAGTAGGAGAGAAGCTTATGTAAGAGATAGAAGAAGGTAGATGTGGGGGAATGTCACAACAAATAACACAAGGTGTAGGAGATTTCGTGATATAAGGATAAGGATAGAGATATAGTTGAGGATAGGTAGAGAATCTGGGAGACAAGTTGCTGTAGGTGGCAGAAAATGTTTAAAAAGACAAAAAGGAGAGTGGGATGAAGGCAGAGAGAAATAATAGCAAATGTCTAAGCATGGAGTCACAAATCATAGACTCAGTTGAGAAATATTCATCATTTTGCCTCTCATACCGCTCTCTCTTTTTCTTTCTCCTTCTCTCTCTCTCCCATCCCTGTGTCCTCCTCTGGGCTCTGTACCGAATATGACTGGGTTGATATCATACCAAATGTACCTGGTTCTGCTGTGCCCATACTATCCACTGTTATTTATATGAATGTACTTTATATATGGATGACTAATTACAAAAATAACAAATCTTCAAAAAACATGATAGACCTGAGAAAAGTAGTACCCTTAACCCTTAACTTAAAAGGAAAACTTCATGACAAGCAATTCTTATTTGCTGCTATGTGTCATGTGCATGATGTTTGTCTTAACACAACTGGTGCTGCTCATCACTTAATGCTACAGTCAGTATATATTTGCAGTTACCATATACAGGTGTAACAGATAGATACTGGATATTAACACAAATGTATAATGTAAGGCAGAATGTGCATAATGGTAATGGTAATATAAACAGTGTGTTAGCTTTGTGGTCATGTCAGTAATTAGTAAAACACCATGCCTTTTAAACATTAGATTACTGACTTTTCTATATGTGTATGTGGTGAACTGAATTTCTCCACAACCTTTTTTATTCGCCGCATGCCATGCCAACTCATTACCTCAATTCTGTGCGACTAAAACCTGCCTCAATTTTGACAAGGCATCACAAAAGATTACTCTATTTTCATGCGATAATGTCTAGTAGTACATAAACACTCTTCAGAACTTAAGATATTTTCAGCTCCAGTCAAATGAGCTGGATCAAAAAGAGGGACGGGTCTTCCAGCCCCAAGAGCTACAACATTTTCTGTCCACACCAGTAGCTGCTCTGCGTTCAGCATCCAGACTCATCTCGTTTCACACTTTCGACAGGATTGAGTGCCCTTGAGCTAGGGTTTGGGTTAGGGTGATTTACAGCTATCTCATTCAACCAGAGGAAATCAAAAGCACATGTCACCCGAACCACGTAGCTGCTTCTCTTGTGTAGTATATCTGACTGGTAGGGAGATAAAAAGTAGCCGTGCTAATATTAAAAGAACTTGCTACCCGTCGCTGTGACACTGAGTAGAGCCTTTGTGGAGGAGAAAGCAAAATATGGTACTCATTGACTACTTTTACACTGCACTATATTAAAGATGAACATGCAAGCAAGAGCACATCAAGTTGAATTCCAGACAAGTCATGTTTTGAGTGGTGTTTTCTTCACAAACCTGAACTTCTTTCTCGACAATGTAGATAGCAATCTTATTACACCTGACTTCTATTACACCCATTCCATTAGGTCGGGGGGAAAATAATGAATACTAGTGCTAAATATAGTCTGAGATCTGCCAGCAGACAACTACAAAAGATTTGTGAGGAAGAAACCAAGGCAACAGGGTGATTATTATTATTTTTTCTTTAACTTGACACTGATAAACAGAGAGAACACAAGTGACACAGCGCATAAAAGTGCCACGTCCTTTCACGAAGTGTGGCAAAGCAGTGAGTTAGGAAACAGCAATTCTTCCCAGCACGCAGGCTGTTCTTCCCACAACGAAGGCTGTCAAAGTGGCAGATACGGAGGTTTTAATGTGCTTTGATATCGCCCATGACAACCCGTAGGAGTGAGAGAGAGGGAGAGAGAGGAAGAGAGAGAGAGAGGAAGAGAGAGAGGAAGCAGTGCCTGCAGATATGTTAGATGTTAGTGACCTGCTAAGTGCCGAGAGGCTACAGTACAGCCCATCTCGACTTACAGTAGATGGCCGCTGTACAGAAACTTGCTATAATGAATACACAATCTAGAAAAAAATTAAGCCTGTACAAGGCCCATAAAGAATTCATTACGCCTGATCTAGGATCAGACTCTCTCCTAAAGTGACCAGTACATATTAACCCTCACTTTTGAACCTAAAGAGCAGCTGGGGGTAGAAGCCTATTACATGTTTTTATGGTCCATAATCAACCACAAGGATGAAGGACTTCCCACAGAAATGTCCTGTTTCTCAAAAAATAAAAAAAATAAAAATAAACTCTACAATTGTTACGGGGTTTCTTTTATTATTATTTTATTTTTTTTACATTTTATTAAAAGCAAGTATGTATTTTTATCGGTAATAATGTGTTGATATTTATTGTGTCTATATCTACTGCCTGAAAAAATAAATAACTTATCCATCTCATAAGACCCATTTTACTATGACAGACTAATCAAAAAGCAACCGCAGAAGTGGCGGTACTGAGAAAAAATCGACATTTGTCCGGCTGCTCATAAATCAAAAACAGGCTAGGGGAACAGCGACAGATCGCGTCCTGATGTGTCGAAAAGAGACGAGGCCCGCGGTTACGCGCTATCCCGCAAGCTAATAGCGGACAGGTTTGTCAGTGCAGCACGCCACCATGGGCGTCGTATGAAACGCTATGACATTAGCAACTATTTACGACTGTACACTGCGGTTTGAACCTCTGACATGCGACATGCAACCTACTCATTAGCCATCGCTGAACAGATGCTTGGATACAGTTAGTGAAGACCCCTTCCTTACCTGTTTGGTCATTGAGTCAATGAGACGCACGTAAAAATCCTGCTCCGTCCTAATGCCTGTAAACAAAGAAAGCGGCCAGAGTTTAGAATTCTTCTAAGCTCCATTTGCTTTTGTAACGTAGGCTGTGCCAGTGAAACCAAACCAAGCGACTAAAGTGGACAAAGCACACCTGCTCTTATTGATTGACACATGTATAAAACAATAATAATAATAATAATAATAATAATAATAATAATAATAATTTGATGCTCAAGTGCATTTGACAAAAATAGCATATGATAGAAGACGTGCGTATGATTAATTCAACTAGTGCGAGACAAATCAACCTGCCCGACCCACAACGCTCATCGCTCAACTGTCTTACACTGACAACAGTGAAACTTCATTCAGCTTCTGGACTAAGGTTAAAGCCCAGCATAGAGCATAGAGAAGGCTGATTGAAGACTATTGTTAAGAAAAACGTGCAGAACATCGCGTCACAATGAGAAATAGAACATCGCGTCACAATGAGAAATGTTATTGGAAGTGACGCAATAGGCACAACGCGTACATAATTGAGTGCGCAAAACAGCACCGTGCTTTGATCTCTATACAGATGCTAAATTGGTCATGGAACATGAGCGTGAACGATTGACCACGTGACCAGGCCGATGCCCGAATAAAGGAGCGCGTGGTCATTGTGGACCGCTTTCCCATTCCCTGTTAAACGTTCAGCAGGCAATTTAGGCTCGACCTTGGATAAAGCGTAAGATTCATTTCAGAGAGCTTGGCTTCTGTGCGATTGTTACGCTTTGAATTGTTTAATGCTGACGAGTTCGTTATTCAATTAAACGGAATTGTTTTCAACGGCGCATATCAGCCTATTTCAATGACTCCTAAACAGTTAGATCAATGCCAATTAGCCTTCTGTGTTTGATTAGGCTATACACGCCGGTGTCACCTGCTTTCCGGTGCTATGTTGTATTTTTGTCGTCGACTGTAAATTGAATTCGTTTGCAAACTCAGAGCAGGCCTATGAGTGCGTGTCTCACCGTTACTGTAGAGAAGCTGTAGTCTGTAATGGATCCCATTGTTCGTCTTTTCTCCTGTCGTCTCCTGGGCACAAAATAGAGCATCACATAACAATACAACGGATATCAGGATTATGTGCAATGAATGAAAATGTCAGGCCTGTGATAAATAGGAAAACCCGCGGTCTGTACTGGCACAACTCTGAATAAAGCGAAATAAATCCTTATAATAAATTTAATTCCGCGTTCGGCAGGCATACGCATGCTATAATAATTATAGAAATGTACTTTTGAAGTTGAAAGATCAACGCGCACATTCGGTGATGCACTGAATAAGAACGGCACCTGATCACATTTTTCGTTACTAGACTCAGGGCCGCATTTGTCATTGCAGAAATGAGCTGAAATCATGGTAAAATAGTCTACAGTAACACGGCTTCATGCCGACAAAAAGAAAGAAAGAAGAAGAAAAAAGAAAGAAAGAAAGACAGAGTTGTTCAAATAAATAAATTGCAAGAACAGCTCCAAAGTATGGCCACAAACTTTAAGAATAAGTAGCCTAACCATTAAATGCGTCAACGGAGATGCATGGCCTCAATTAAAGTGTTTTTCTGCTATAATTATTATTAATTCATTGTTTTTTTTTTTATGTAAGAGTTAATTAAGCGTTATTATATAAATGTACTTTCATAGCGTTCTTTTCACGTATAAAAAATGTAGTTGGTAATTCATGACTCGGTATTTCGCTGTGTTAAACGCTTTCCCACTCTATGACAAGGCTAAATTAATTTAATTTTTTTGCTTTTTGTGAAGATACCGTGGGCTCACCTTCTCTTTTTCCACAAATCCGACGAATGATGTTCTCTCGATCTCCACGGGCTGCCCCTGCCGGTCATACAGAGCCAGCACGAAGTGGAAGAAGTTGGATTTGCGCAGGTTGGACGGCGGCTGCTTCTCGAAGTGAGCGCGAGCCAACCCCACTCCACTGCGGACACACACACACCACCGCACCGCCGATTACACACACACACACACACACACTTCACTCTACAGCAGCGGCACAGTTACACTCAACTGTACTCTATATAACCATTTAACCATTGGCCTATTCTGGAATGAAGTCTATATTATTCATTAGTCTGTGAGGCACACAGTAAGAACCGCAGTCAAAATATTAGGAATAAATTGAGGCTATACTGCGACTTTCAAACTTACTTAAAATTACTTGCGTTGCACTTACTTACCTAAATACTACTACTACTACTACAAATACTAATAATGCAAATAATAATGTTATAATAATG
>JAOUQW010000019.1:14644257-14668176 GCA_028565825.1 Olivaichthys viedmensis | reverse complement strand
GTGTGAGTGTGTGTGTGAGTGTGTGTGTGAGTGTGTGTGTGAGTGTGTGTGTGAGTGTGTGTGTGAGAGTGTGTGTGAGAGTGTGTGTGTGAGTGAGTGAGTGAGTGAGTGAGTGAGTGAGTGTGTGAGTGAGTGAGTGAGTGTGTGAGTGAGTGAGTGTGTGAGTGAGTGAGTGGCCAGGAATACACTCACTTTTTGGTTTATATTTACAGAGACTAGTATGTTGGCTGAAATGTCTGGATCATAATCTCTCATAATTTGGCTGTTCATGCAAGATGTTTTGTGTTGGAAACATCATATTAGAATTGTCCCACTTTTAGTAAAGATTGTAAATGGGTCATTTTAACCCAAACTAAACATAAGGGTTAAATAATTTTAATCACATTTCAGTTATGTAATAAGCTACCGTTCTAATTTTGCCCTCGTATCTCAAAGGAATCAAGACCGGAGCGGTCTCATGTCTTAGGGTTCTGCAACAAAAGTATGCTTAGTATTTAAGATTACACTTAGCAGTGTCTCTAGATGTCCTTAGAAACATTCCTGGCTATTTATGGGGAAATGAATGTTGAGGAGGATTGCGTTTATTTTGTCCCATGACACTAATTTTATTTTTTGCACTGTATCACTGTATCAGGGCTGAAATATCGGAAGAGCGTGGCAGGCAAGTTGGCCGTGTTTAATGGAAAGGAGTTCATTCTGGAGGAGACCGACTGGTACCTGCTAGACTTGTTCCGTCTGTGGTGGCGTTATGGCATCAGCTTTATCCGGATGCAGATGTGGGTGGAGGAAATCATGGAGAAGTTCATGAGGTAAGGAGTATTATACTAGAGGTTGTTGGGTGGTGGCTGTATATAATATCACCATTATGTTATGCCTTATGTAGGGAGCAAACAAGGTGAATAGGAAGTGCTTTGGGATTCGATCTAACCTGAAGATGGTGGCTTTTACTTGGATCAGGGATAAGAAATGTAAAATCAAGCTAAATAGAGACAAGAAACAAAAAATAATAACAAATCTGAAATAATAAAACTGCAATGTTGCCTCTTAAATCTGGCAGAAAAGAACATTTAAAAAGAGAAAAACTTTGGCAGACAGTCGCTACACTACTGAAGATTGCTGTTCTGAACACGCCGGTAGAAAAACGATTCTCACCAGAGACGTTATCAGGATGATTCTGTGATTGTGTTTGACCAGTTAATGGTCTGCCCTATTTCTAGCTCCATCCGCATGTCCCGGCTCGGCTCGTACTTTGGCAGAAAGAATAATCCAATTCAGAATGAGTACTTGGGTATGGCACGGCTGGCTTGGCGGTGGGATTAGCGACAAAATGCGGGACGTCGGTTAATTTGCCGAGCCAAGTTGCACCGTTCGGTGGAAAAGTGCTAAAAGTTGAACGGAACCACGCCCATGTAACCTGCTCTGTACATATGCTGTACAAAACACAAGCTGAAGTTACTTTAAGGAACTCGAATAGTTCAGTGCTGCAGATTTCTTACAAATAAAACGGTCCATCCAAACACAACATAGCACTTGTCTCAATTTGCCCTGCTGAAAAAGCCACAAGTTTATTGATCAAGTGTATTTGATCTAGACTGTGTGAAAGCAGCTTGTGGGGAACATAATGGTACTGTGTGAAAAAAGAAAATCAATAGCTGCTTTCAGATTGTGCAAACCCAATCTTTTATTATTTTGAATTGTATAACGTTCACTGAGTAAGTAGGAGATCACCAACATCCAGCACCAGTATTGGCTACCTAGCCAGTTGTCAGGAACAATTCTTAGATGCGATTCATCCGAATAATTGGCTATCTGAGGAAATAATTAGTGAGGGAACAGTTGTCTCGCTTTACTGTAAGTCATATACTGCTGCATTCAGTAATTAAATGTTAGTACTCTTTACCTCCCTGGTAAACAAACTGTATTGTTGATGCACAGTTTCAGTTGCTCAGACCTGTTTCTATATTTGTGCAAGTTTTTTACTCTGAAAGAAATCAGAATGTTTCATGAGTCTTCATCAGTCCATCATGTCTGAGCATGACGTGACATGTTCTGCTTTGTGATTTGTTATCAGCAGTGTTCATGCATATTGCCTTAAGGTTAAAGCTGCTGCAAACATATTGTGTTTTGTTTGTCACTGCAGGGCAAATGGCTCACTATGTCACTTATCACATGATGGGGGAAGTCATTTCTAATCGTAAGATCTGTAGAAAAATTAGGCATTTTCTGATTCCACCATTCCATCTGGTCATGTATCTTCTCTAGGTGTAGCTCAGGAGTAGGATTGTTGTGCATTTTGTGTATTACACAACAGAACAGACTACCGAATTGCACGCTAAAGTTCTGGCTTGCTTGTGTTTTTATACTTTTCTTTCATTAAGAACTCGCCCATTATGTCTAATATGCATTATTATATGCCTTTCTTCCCAGAATCTATAAGTACCAGGGTCACGGCTATGCCTTTAGTTCAGTGGAGGAGTTGCTGCACTCTCTGGGTGGTTCAGGATTTCTCAACATGACCCGTCGCTCTCTGTCAGAGTCTCTGTTGGAGTTGGGCGTGTCCCAGCGGTTCATTGACGAAGTCGTAGCTCCAATCATGTGGGTCAATTATGGCCAGAACGTCAGTATTCCAGCATTTGTTGGTAGGTATATTTAGTATTCGCCATACTCTGCGTTCCAATATTGTTTTTAACACACCTTGTCGACTTCCTCTCATGACTGAAGTGTGTATCATCTACATCACTTGCAGCACAAGGGTATAAGGCTATAGCGGGGAGCGGATTTTGCATTAAGATCACATTTTCCCCTGAAAGCAAGCACATTGAAGTTAAAGTAATTTCCTTTAGCAATGGTCCTTTTATGGTCTATTTCCTATTGCACTGTGCATTTCTCTCGCTCTCCACCTCCTTGCTTCTCTGTGCCTGAGGGAGGAGTGTCCTCCCACATTTTTCGATTAAAATCAAACTGTTAACACAAGGTTAATACCCTGTTTACACCTCTCATTTCGGCGATCAGATCACGTTCGGCTTTCACTTGACCGCATGAAAAGCCAGGTGTAAACACACCCAGGACGCGTTGTGATCGGATTCGGAGGTGGTCAGAGACGGATCTTGACCATATTCAACACAAGTGTAAATGGAATGCGTTTTCTATAGCCGCATACAATTACGTAAGCAGAAATGCGTCTGCTGATTGCTGACTAGCAGGTGAAAGCATGGGCGTAACTTGCGCAGGGGACGCATCCCCACCCCTTTTTGATATGCCCGGTTTTGTCCTCATCACTTTTTCAAAGTGTAATCCGTTTAAATATTTATATAATATAAAAGGATAAAAGCACTTTCTATAAATATGTTTTGCTGTATTCACAGTGTTCTAGGTGTCTGTAATAAAATGTCTCCTATCATAAAAATTTTGCATCCGGACGGCTATCAATTAACAGCATGAGCGAGCTTCTATCAAGTTTTTCTGTGTTTCATTTTGCATCACACATGGCAATATAGCCCACTATTGTAAATATCGATTTATTTACAGAAAACTAGTCATGATATTGTCGTATGGTAACGTAAAGCGAGGCTTTATACCGGCTGTAGCTGTCATTATGGCCAATTTAATCAGCCTGAAGGATTTACTTTCTTTTTCCTACAGGCTCCCAGTGAAGACGCAATTTAAGTGATGTGAACCATAGCAACTAAATTCTAAGACTTCCAAAGTATCCATCATTCTGTGATTACTGGAAGTGTTTAAAAAGCGTGTGTTTATTTAAACGCTGATTAAAATGTACGTTTATTTTATGTGAGACGCGCTTGATGCAGACGAGTAAAACGCTTCAGAGACGCTTTCGGTACGTGACTGGTTTTGAATTGATCACGCAAAGGCTTATTTATTTTATTTTATTCTTGTCCCCCAGCACTTTAAAACGTATGTGTTGATGTGCTTTTTACACGGGAAAGTAAAACCAGATGTCATCAGGTCACACTGTGGAGGTATTTTAGTGAAAAGTGTAAATGGAATTTGGTGAAAGTAGATGCGGATACGATCCCGACATAAAACGCATGTTAATGCAGGGTGTAAACAGGCTATTATTATCTCGGAAGGAGAGATGCACACCCCTACGGCTATGGTCTAGGACCATTAAGATTGGATCGGATATTTAATGGTTTTATTAACGTCTTTCAGTCAGGAAAAAAATGTAACATGCTGTTTAAGAGTTTATGAAATTTTAGGATGTTGGTGAGATGTACAAGTGCTTTAAAAATTCCAAATTATGTAAACCATGTTTGGCTGTCAGCCGGTTCTAGCACCACAATCTTGTCTCTTCATTTCTGTTGTTCTCTGACAGGTGCTGTATCCCTGGCTGGGGCACAGGCCAATCTGTGGGCAGTGGAAGGAGGGAACAAATTGGTTTGCTCTGGACTTCTAAAACTAGCCAAGACCAACCACATCCAGGCACAAGTTACCACCATTTCCCTTCAGTCGACAGGTATTTACTAGACTTAAACTACAACTGTGTGCTAAATTCCTCTATGAACAGTGCTCGTTACCAAGTATAAGTCTGTTAAGTGACTAATAATTTCAGTTAGACAGACGGGTTTAGAAAGATCAGCCATCAGCTCTCACTTTGTTTTACCTTCCTTTCATCACAGTTGACCATATTATCACACTAAAAACAAGCAAAAACGATTGTATCTTTACGTATACCTGCCTCTTTGGTTGGCAGTTTAACTAAAAAAAAACCTTGGCAGGAATTTCATTTTACCCATCCTTTATCACACACTTTATAATGTGCGTTGTGCATGTGGCATTAGTTTACTCGCTAGATTCTCAGCTCAGTTCTTTAATGGGCAGTAGTGGCTCAGTGGTTAGGGCACTGGGCTACTGATCAGAAGGTTGAGGGTTCAAGCCTCAGCAGTAAAGAAAATGTTGGAAGTTATCTGACGGGCAGTTTACTTAAATCTGTAAATATAGTCCATGGTTGGAGTTCTGACCACCACGTTTTTTTAGACTTTTGTGAAGTACTTGTTCGGTGAACAGAATTATGAGATTGCCTTCGCTGAGAGTGATGTGCAATGCAGGCTTCAAATTCGGCCAAAATAAGGAACCTTAAAAGACCCCTGTCCTTGTGCTGCCGTTTGAATTGGACGGCCTTTAACTCAGGAGCGCACAAACGTACCCAAAATGCTATCTACTTGAGCAACCTTCGGCACAATGGAGTAATGACAATATTTTGAAGTGCCTATGACGATACCGTGTGTGTTGAATATCGCAGTAAATTGTACAACCAATTATTGGCACATGCCAAGTTTGCGTAGTTTGACCCATCTCCCACTTAAATGTATCGAGGACTGACATGAGACCAATTTCTGTTCTAAAGCCATGATATTGTCCAGTAGTACTAGCGTTTATTCTAACCATGTGATCTTAATATTTACCTGATATAATGCATCTTTATCATTTTTTGCTCATTCTAGGTGAATCCCACCAGTATGAGCTCAGCTACACCACTCAAATTGAGAATGCATCAGAAATCTATGACATAGTTGTCATAGCCACTCCTCTCCAGCAAAACGTCAACTCGGGAATCACCTTCCATGGCTTCGAACCGAAGCTAGCAGAGATAGATGGGTCCTACCACAAGATGGTGGCCTCCATCGTCCATGGTTACCTCAACTGCAGCTACTTTGGATTCCCTGACCCCAAGCTTTTCCCCTTCACAAGTGTGCTGACCACAGAAACCGCTGATCTCTTCTTCAACAGTGCTGCCAGCGTCTGCCCTGTCAACATCAGCACCGGCTTCCGCCGCAAACAGCCACATGAGGCTAGAGTCTATAAAGTCTTCTCACCTAAGCCACTGGAGAAGGATGAGCTGAAGACCCTGTTTAAGTCTTACTACTCGGTGCAGGTCACTGAATGGCAGGCGTACCCTCGTTATGGAAGCTCTCAGGAGATGCCACCTATGATCCTGCATGACAGCCTTTACTATCTCAATGGGATAGAATGGGCAGCGAGTGCCATGGAAATGAGCTCTGTGGCTGCTAAGAACATTGCACTGCTGGCCTACCACCGCTGGAGCAGGCAGCTCGAGATGATCGACCAGAAGGACCTCATGCACAAGATCAAAACGGAACTGTGACTTTGTGACCGAGACCAGGTTTCTGTAAAAGCCTGACATCACTAGCTGGAGACTTGTGTCTTGAACTGAGACTGATGCGATGTTTGTGACATAAAAATTGGCACATACTAAACACGTTAAACAGTAACGTAGACGTAATTGAGGGTTTTGCTTTGGCGGACATGGCATTTTGCATGTCTATTACAAAATTCAGTCATTGTTTTGATAAGATGCTCGTTGATGTTTTAAAATAAATAAATAAAATAAAAAATAAATAAAAAACTGACAAACAGTTACTGATTTTTATTTATTTATTTACATCTTAATATTGTGGTTTGCTTGAGTGACTGCTACTCTGAATAAAGGTTTGTTGTGCTGTGTTAAAGATTTTAATATTGCACCAATTCCATTATTTCCGTTTTCTATACAATACTATATATCGGAGCTCTTGAGTATCAGCCAATACCCGATACTGACGTCCTCTTCATAACCAAGCCGACTCTCTGCGAGCTTCAGTTGTTTGGTTATGTGAAACATCAGAGATGTGATTACACCTGCTCAGTGGAACGAATCGGAAAATATGCCGAATCCAATCCGACACTGAGCCAGCATTTCAGGCCAAGATCACCCCGATACAGATATTGAGTATCGGATTGGTACAGCCGTACTTTCAGATGTTAGCATCTTTATAGAGTCTAAATATGTCACTCTTACAGAAAGAGACACATTTAGCTTGGCCGTTCAACATCTAAAGTATTGTCACGTTTTATACTTTACTATATTGGAAACGGTCTAATTACTAATGGTATGCTAATAATGAACCAAGCGCCCAACTACAGACAAACCACTGTGTGTTTTATTAGAAATGTGTTTTGGTGAACGTTTATGCTCATGCTTTCTGTTGACCTATTGTGTAATTGTTTCGGGCAGAGCAATAAACTGCTTAAACCAAATAGAAATGTTAACATATCATGGCATATTATTACTTTATTGATGTCGATATGCATTTAGGCCCACTTTACTGATTTCCTGCTGAACTAGTTGTTAAGGCCTACACGAGACCTTTCAGACTGGGAGTTTGCAGGAAATTTGGTCCTGTGGTGCAACATTTCAATTTTACACTTCAAGTTGGCCTGTGTCTGAACTTGTCTTTAAACATAATAATGTTTTTTTAATAAGAGCTTTATGGGTAAGGCCTGAATTAAACAGCCTTGGGTGAAATTAGACTGCTTAAACCAAAAAAAATAAATAAATAAAATAAATAAATTGTTATTTATTTTCTTGCAGAATTCCGGCAGATCCCGCCTCCTGCGCGAGTTGTTACTGCCAGCAGTCCTCTAATTGGACGCATTGCGTATGAAGATGGACTATTAGCCAATCACAGTGCAGGAGGTACGATTCGACGGAATACGGGTTGGTGAAAAAAACGAATGTCGTCACTGAGCCACAACTTGTCACTTCCTGGTCTGCTGTAATACCAAATCCTGTTCGCGTATTTATGGCATTTTTTTTTTTTTTTTTTTGCAGTAAATCTGAATTTCTCTACGTTACCAGGACACATGCTAACGGGACAGAATGGTTGAAGATCCTTTGCGATACCAATAAGCCGTGGTGACATTACTCGGGGTGTTTGCTGGTGGAGTTGTGCCGTTGTTGATTCCCACAAGGGCCGAACAGACGCGTAACGGATCCTTCATTAAAACTTCTTACAAAGTTGACCGTTTGCAGTTTGCCTTTGATCTCAAGTACCGTAAGGAGTTCCTGTTAATCCCAACCTTGCTGTATCATGAGTGAACGAGACGTCCTGTACTGGGATGGGACGAGTATAAATGGAGTACATCAGAGTTCACATCTGTAAATGAACATAAGAGAATGGGAAACGAGGCTTGACTATGGTTTACAAGTCTGTTCAAAACTGACATGCTGTTTCTTTGTATTTTTCCTCTAGTGTTGTTGTGACCATGCTGGTGGGACTGCGATGTGCGCTGCTGCTTGTAAGTAGTTCATTTTGTTTTCTTCACTTGTTCATGACCTTTCTGTCTTTCTTTCTTTCTGTCTTTCTTTTTCTTTCTTTCTTTCTGTCTTTCTTTTTCTTTCTTTCTTTCTGTCTTTCTTTTTCTTTCTGTCTTTCTTTTTCTTTCTTTCTTTCTGTCTTTCTTTTTCTTTTTTTCTTTCTGTCTTTCTTTCTGTCTTTGTCTTTCTTTCTGTCTTTCTTTTTCTTTCTTTCTTTGTCTTTGTCTTTGTCTTTCTTTCTTTGTCTTTCTTTCTTTCTTTCTGTCTTTCTTTCTGTCTTTGTCTTTCTTTCTGTCTTTCTTTTCTTTCTGTCTTTCTTTCTTTCTGTCTTTGTCTTTGTCTTTCTTTCTTTCTGTCTTTGTCTTTCTGTCTCTTTCTTTCTGTCTTTGTCTTTCTGTCTTTCTTTCTTTCTGTCTTTCTTTCTTTCTTTCTGTCTTTCTTTCTGTCTTTCATTTAAGGAAAACTACATTTTAAAGACGCTGAAAATGTTCTTTCTGAAGAATGTGTTATGGCTTCCAGCAAACAACGTTATCTAGTCATCGAACTACAATAATTCAAGTATAATTTGTTTTGTGACCATCACACAATCCAAACCCGGGTAGAGTTTGTCATCTAAACTTTCTGTCCTACTTCTGATCAGCCATAGGTGGCGCTACAGGCAACTGTTTATATTTTCTTTCCCCTCATAGGTGTCTCTGCCAAAGCCTGTGGAGAAACAGAAAAGCCTTTTGTACTGATCTGCTGTGAGAAACTAGTGTGTTTCTCAAGAGGATAAAGTAAAAGACTTTTCAGATGAACACATTGTTCGCTAAAGACCCAGATCTCCTTTTATAACTTCTCAGGACAGCACAAAAAAGCTGCTTTAGTACATCTACATTTATTCATCTGGCAGATGCTCTTATGCAAAGGAGGCCGAATTCAATCCAAGCATGAAGCCGAGCACA
Organism: Olivaichthys viedmensis; assembly: GCA_028565825.1. Classification (NCBI taxonomy): domain Eukaryota; kingdom Metazoa; phylum Chordata; class Actinopteri; order Siluriformes; family Diplomystidae; genus Olivaichthys; species Olivaichthys viedmensis. The sequence continues at coordinate 14,659,113 of JAOUQW010000019.1, read as the reverse complement.
GTGACAACAGTGTCTCTTTGACAGTTTTCTGATTGCGGAGATTAAAGTCCACATATTGACACATCAGTACAGAAATTGCTTTTTGTAATAGCTCTTGGATCTTTAGTGATCTAGTCGACACAAATTTTATGTATTTGTTTTACTTATGTAATTAAGTAACGTGATGTTTCATATTCTGTTGTCTTATCGTCTGTTCTGCCATATGCTGACATTATTTAGGAGTCAGGCTTCACGTACAGACAGCTATTCTGCCAGCAAAAGAACAGTCTGTCTTGCGGAAGTGAATCCAGGAAACAGCAGAAACAAACAGCGCAGCCTCCGTCCATTTTTATAGATAGTTTGCGGAATGTATTTACATAGCAACCCATTCATAACCATAGAGGCCATTTCTCCGTGTCATTGTTCCTCTCGTTAGATGAATACAGCTGCAAGCCACACAATTTAGAGCAACGATGTAGTTATGGGATTATTCAGCAGAGAATCACGGTTCAGAGCTGAATCTAGGAAACTGCCTCACTGTATGCAGAATAACAGACAGTGAATGATGGATATGAATCTCTTTGGAGGTTCTGAGAATGAAGGTTTATACATAGAAGCAGACTAAATGGGGTGTAATTCTTGATGTTCGACTAATGGTCCTTAACTTCCAACCTATTTTGCAGGACCAGAGGTTGAGAAGCTAAATGCACTTCTCTGATGAGCATTTGTGTTTTTAATAATGTCGTATTATAGGACGCCCACTGGCCTATTTGGGTAAGATTGCGGTTAAGGCATGTATCATAGCAAAATGTTTGCCAGATTAGTCCCTAAAGAGTCTCCCCCAAGAATCCTGGATTCATTCACTTCCTCTTTTAACTTGCCCTTTTAATTCCTGGAATGATTTTATGATGAAATCTTTTCTTTCAACCCAACTCCCCTAAAGGTACAGATTATTTGTCCTGTCAAGGCTAATACTGACTGCATTGTGTGGTTGGCCCTTTCATCTGTGTGTTTGTGTGAAACGTGTAACCATGACAAAAGAGGATCGTTCACTTCTCTGGAATGCCAGAGAATGTGGCGTTTGGCAGAAAAGTAAGTGAGGGCCTTATCGTGTATTGCTCCTTTTGACATCATTGTTCTTGTTTCTTTACAGCTAGTTGATGGCCATCCTAGCCCAGCTGAACCCAGTGTTTGAACCAAGACTGAGCAACGACACCATATGGTACCTTTGGTACCACTGGCCGTAGACGTTGGATTATCTGAGTGCAAGGACCTGGATTAAAACTGCTTTATACCTGAACACAGGTGTAAAGAGAAAACAGCAGTATTTAATTAGGATAACTCTAATTCACAAGCTTATTGTAACAGCAGCATCAGGCTTTTGCACATTCCAGTTTATTTAAAAGGTTTGTGGCCTGCATGTGTTCATATAATATAATATAATATAATATGATTCAGCATGTGCCATATGAGTACTATATGGAATATTGTGCCTTACATCTCAAACCTAATAAGTTACACAGTGATTTTGAGAACTCAAGCTTGACAAAGCCTCTTTCAGGCGGCTTTTAAGTTTTGTTTCCTTCTTGGGAGTAATAGATGCTATTATTTAGTGAAGGGTTTGGCGTGCAGCCCAGGGCCATGGACAGATCCAAGCGCTCAGTGCATTGCGGAGCGCTGCGGACTGCCCCAGGCCTTGCACACGGCCCTGAACTGGCAGCGAGTGCCCTGCCCACTGGTGGAATCCTGTGCTTGTTTCTCTTTCAACACACCTCAGAGTTTTCTCAAGTGTGCATTCATAATGTAATGGTAAGAAAATGTGTTATGTGCATGTGTGTAGACGTCAGAAAACCTTATAAGCCGAATGATCTAATGTGGAAGCTTGACGAGCGTCACAGCGAGCTTAATTGCCTTCTGTCAGTGTCGCAAACTCTCAATGTACCTTTTAATGTATTGTTCATGACATTTTGCTTTGTGACAAAAGACGTTACAACATGCAGTGATCTACATAGTCTTTAAAACAGGCATGGCATACTTGTATGTGAAGTATCATCTCATTGACAGGTCAAGCCCTATTGTATTTGACTTTTGATCCCCTAGTGGGATTCTCCAATCATACAAACCTTCAGCCCCCAAAAAAAACCAAAAAAAAACCTAAATTCTGATGAATAAAGACGTTGGTGGATTTTCATTATCACTATCATTATTTTCCTTGAACAACGCCGTATAAATAGGTTTAAATGGCTTGGTGTCTGGATTTGAGTAAATCCCGAAAGTGTGCTCCGATTGGTCGAGGCGTAACCACGTGGGCCGGGAGTCACGCGCTTTCCAGGAACCCGTCAGGAAGAAGATAAACAAAACAAACCAGAGAGCCCGAAGACAGCGTGGATTTGTGAGGAAATTACATCTAAGTTCTCGTAAAGACGACTGAAACCGGGGCGCGAAAGCGTTTTTTGACAACTGCAACGGTCAGTTACAGGTGAGTCAATGTTTCATGCACAAGTAAGCCGCAGACGCCGTCGAACTGCTCGTTAAAAATGAATACAAACGTTGTCTCCTGCTGTTAGCTTCAAGCTAAGTTGTAATAAGCAGCTAGCTGCTGCTGCTAACACGGAGGGGGAGGGACGGAGGCCATAGTTATCAGCACAGCAAGTTTTAGTTCCGCACTGAAACGCTTAACTCCACTCCAGTATGCATGCGTTGGGACATATTTCGTGGGCTTGACGTGTCTAAAGTAGTTTTGCATATGGCGCTATTGGCCGAGTGATGACAGCTGGCTTGCTATCACTATCACGAGAGTCGTTGAAATGTTCTAGAAGGTTTTTTTTTTTTTTTTTTTTTTTTTTTTTTTTTTTTTTTGGGGGCGCTCGCGCGCGCGCGCGCTGTGTTGTCAAGGTTAATGTTGTTCACTGCGGGCCAGGTGGTTAATTGGCTAGTCCTTAGCAACGTTTCAGTCTATATACCCTTTAGATAAAGTTATACAATTCCCGTGTGGAAGAAGTAAAAGCATCGTTGTCGACGGGTTTGCTTCAAGGAACCCTCTAAACGATTTGTTGTTGTTGTTTTTGTTGTTGTTGAAAAAAGCTCGAGTAAACGACGTCTTTTTTTTTTTTTTTAAAGATGCAAGCCTGACGTGAGCACGTTTGAACAGCTGGATTAACCGAAGCGCTGTGCCATCGTGCACAAGTCGATGAGATCTGATTTTTTAATAAAATGTAAACAAAAACAAAAACCGACGATCAATGTTCTAATTAGTTAGTTTTTTTTTTGTAATGCTTATAGATAGAGCGCGACGTTTAGAAAGGCGTGGTCTGCTTGTGTACGACGCTCGCTGGGATGCGCGTTTGCGTCGGATCGAAGAGAAGAGCGCGCGACGTCGCCGTGTTGAGGCTTGGCGCGTTGCAGACTGGTCTGGGTACACGCCCCCCTCCAGCACCACGCAAGAGTGACAGCCGCTCGCCAGACTCGCGCTCCTCTAGCTCCTCACCGTCGTGCATGGAGTTATTTGCATTGATAATTAAATGTGATCTTGTGTGTTGTTGTTTTTTTTTTTTGCTGTCCAGCTACATAATTGTTCCTTTCCCCTGTGGATATAGTGGATGTAGTGTTCATAAAAACAAAAAAAAACCATGTACCAGATAATAATCGTGTGCGCTCCACTTAATTTACGTAACGCGGGGGGGGGGGAAAGGCCTTCGGTGTTGTTTGTTGCTCGGCGTTCTCAACCGAACTTCATCTTTTGAAGGGATGTTTACGGCGTCCCCTGTGATTGACAGCCAAGTCGGGCCACTTGGCTGTAGGTGGGGGGCGGGCTGAAACGGCGCGTGTAGCCAACGAGCGAGCTCGAAAGCGTGGGCGTTGGCGCAGTGCACCAGGGTTTGGTTGACGTTTGTTTTCGAAAGAGGCCCGTGTTGAGTTCAGCGTTGTGGCGTGTTAGTGGGTCAGAGTCAGAGTCAGAGTCAGAGTCAGAGTCAGAGTCAGAGTCAAGCCTCCGCCTTGATTAAAGAAGGAGCGGGAACGGCTGGTGGTGTAGCTCAGTTGCTGGAGTGGACCACTTGGAAGCGAGTGCTTTATGGCCTCATTTTCGCAGAGAATAGATAATGGCAGCATTTGAGGTTTTTGTGGGTCATGCTTTCCTCATGTAAACATTGCGTGGGCGGCTACAGCATGTAAGAGGAACAAGCAGTGAGGAGGAAGACGACGTTGGTTTGCCCACAGAATAATTTAGAATGTGTGGCTCTTACTTTGAGACACATTACAAGCGGTGTAAAACCGAACTCGTCGTAAATGTCTACATGAACCTTGTCTGATCAGATAGATCGGAAATGATGACAAAGCAATGCACTGGTCTTGTTGTTTTTGCACCCACTGTTTGCTCGCGTCCCTTAGATATTAATAGTGCAGATTAAAAAAAAAAAAAGAAATAGGAGGGACGTGTTAAACCTTCTGTGCAAATTCATGAGGATAACATTTAAAATAATTCCAAGCAACTTAAAACTACTGTTGATTCAACATGCTTCAGCTAACAGGCTGCTTGGTGGGTGGCTGTGATGCTGTCTGAGCAAGCAGAGACCTCTGACATGAGTAGCCTCTGTGTTTGAAGCTGCAAATTGCATTGGTACTTGTAATTAGTCCAGTGCTTGCATTGCACCTCTTTGCAATGTAACATTGAAGCCTGATTTACTCCTTTCTGTTTACTACCCACCTCCTTGTTTGATGGGCAGCTAAGTCCTCTTACTGTTCTGACTGAAAAATCATGAATACCCAGGGCTTTCTGAAGTTCGCTTCGAGCCGTTTTCAGAAACACTTCTGAAGCAGCATAAACCAGGCATTACTACAGTTCTGGTAGGCAGAAGGATACATTGGGATCCAAGCTAATAAGATAAAACCTACCTGTTCAGTACAGTTAAAATTATAATGACTAAACTGCTACCTCTTTTGATTCTCCCTGCATTAGCCACAGTAAGAAGCCTCTACCTTTGGTGTGAAGGGCACAAATTTGATCACAGCATGCCTATGCTTAAGACTCTTCAGTTTATGCCTCCAAGTGCTTGCTGAGGAGAAATGCCTGAGAGGCAGAGTTGCAGAGCTAGTTTATTTTTAGCTTGAGAGGTGACAATCACTGATGAGTATTTTTAAAAGGACTACCTTTGTTCTTTAGTTTAGGAATTGAACAGTGAAGGCGGTTGATGGAGAACTCTGAGCATAGCCAAGACTGCTTTATGAAAAGTGCATTTGACATATTTCATTTCAGTTATAAGCCTTTTGACAAGCCAGTAGTTGCCAAGCACTTTTCATTGGATTTATTGAATTGAATGAATTTTGTCATGTTTGAATGCTTGCGCTGTCTTCTAATTTTCTATAGCTTAAATTTGCCGCTAATGCTTAGACCCACTTCTTAAGTAAAACTCTTGGGGAGGGGAAAAAAGTGAATTGAAATCAGGGCTTGGCAATACGATATAGTTAGACTATTTCATTTTGTATTGTATAAAGTGTATCGATCTCGAATGTTATATAATGATTCTGACCCAAGTTTCATGTATGTTTTCAGGCTTTCTGGTAATTGATGAGTAAATAAAGTGTGTGTAAAACACTAATGCTGTGTCAAACAAATAAAGATATCATTACTTGGGCAACATTGCACACCCCAAATTCATAGCATGGGGATTGTATGTGTTCAAAACCTGCTATCTAGCCTTAGAAAACAAAAATGTAAAGATCTAAGTATCTAACCTGAGACCTTATAGAAGGAATCACACATGTGTGAAATGACCTTCTCTCTTTCTTTGTTCAGCGTTTTTTCCAGCTAGGGCATTCTTTGCAACACAATCATTTCAAAAGCCGGTATCGGCTTGCCTGTGATCTATGATCTTTTGCTCCAGGATAAGTTGAGGCACCTTAATTCTAACCAGAAGTAGTGTAATACTGAAGTGCTGGAATAGTTCTAGCACATTATCAAGCAAATATCTTGCATTTTCATTTCTTGCAGTCTGAGGTTCAGAATAAAATTTAACAAAAGTTCAATGTTATTTCTTAAAATAACACAATACAAATACTGTATGCTTTATTATCTCTTGAGCTTAACCTGATAAACCTGATCATTCAAGTAAGCAAATGGCGCACGATATCTTTTTAGACTGGAATAAGAATTGTTTTCAGATCTGTCGAATGGACGTCTTGCGTGATCTCTTCCTAGCTGCAACAGGTGTATTTGTTAATTGCAGGTCCGCATAGGGAAACCCCGTCTCTTCCCCCATTCCAGTTGTGACATTTGACAGTTCTCCTGGACAGCACAGTGAAGTGGGGTCACTCAAGGGAAACTCAATTGCTTGTCTGTTTTCAGCGTTGCAGTTCGGAATGTAACAACAGTACAAGCCTGGGTTGGAGCTATGCTGTTTTGGAAAGTTTTGCATGCAAATATTCCTGTTGGTCCACTGTGAGAGAATAAGCAATGCAGTCAAGAGCTGTTGTTTCTTCTCTGTCTTCTTATGTGGCTTGTATGCAAGCCCTGCTGTTAGCAAAAGCCAAGGGGTGACACTCATTAGAGTTGTTCGCTGCACCAGGAGGAAATTATGTCATTCAGCACACGAAGAGCAGGGTTGCTTTGCTTCGTCTTGCAGCTGGCCAGCACAGCTCTGGCGCTCTTGTGCATATTTCTGTTGATTTGTTATGCAAAAGGCGTTTGACTGTTTGGGTTCCTCTGCTTATGACTATCTGTAGGCAGTGGTGAAAGGGTGCTGCAGAGGTTGTTTAAAAATAGCCTTGACGCTCTTGCTCTCTTGCCTTCCTCCAAACTGACTTCAGGGCTGCTATCTCTTCTTCCATGGAGCTGAATCACCTTTTTCAGAGAGTCTCCGTAACTTTTTTTGACCATGGCTAGACCGTGTCTTGCGCGAACAAATCCCATCTCTTTCCGTCTCCTGCTGCTGTTTGTGTCGTCCTGCACCACAGAACAGAGGTCTGTTAGTTGGTGCTGCTATAGTGCCTGTTCTAATTTCAGTAAACAGCCGTTTGTGACAGCCGCTTGCAGCTACTGTTTGTGCACTGAATTGTAGTTTGTAAGTGACATTTTATTCATGGGCGACTTGTTTACAACACTGCACAGGCTGAGTCACTGTCGTACAAAAGTGTATCATGCTGATATTCATGTAGGTAATTTGTATCATTGTGATCAACCAGATACCGCTTATTCCCATTTTCTTAATGTCTTTTTCCATTTTCCTTATCTGCAGAGAAGAGTGTACAGAGGAGAAAAACACAGCCATACCTGAATGTGTGGCTAAGGCCTCGACATTACAGAAAGACTCTTTTTTTTTGTTTTGTCGATCAAGTCGATTTTCTGCCAGAGACTGACATAAGAACAACGCAATTGGGGCAGGATAGGTGGCAGGAAAGTTTCCCCCAAGGAACCAGAGATCTGTTCTCTGCAATGCCTCAGGTAAGCTTATGTGTCAACTGCATTCAGAAACTTTTTTTTCTATACTTGTGCTAATAATCTATAAAAACCTATTGTCAAGATGTCTGGTGTCCAGTTTATTAAAGACCAATATCAAACCTTGTTGTTTATTTATTTATTTATTTATTTTTAATAAAAACCTGTGTCCTGATAATTCAGTGATATCTGTTTTCATCTTATCAAACAGCCTAGTGTCAGTGGAATGGATACTCCCTTTGGGGATGCCTTTCAAAACTACACTTTTGCTGACCAGGCACTGACCAGCACTGACCTGTTAGCCAGCAGCTCTGACCCAGACTTCATTTACGAACTGGTGAGTTTGTGCAGGGGTTTTGAATCCCTTTTTTAACTTTTCATTTCGTTATATCCTGTAGTCTGTGCATAGTTCGGTTGATGTTGTATCCCTTTTGCAGGACAGAGATATGACCTGTCGCCAGAACCCTGGAGGAGACGTATTTGAAGTTGGGGACTGCAAAGAGTTTGACAACATGGAAAATCTTCCAGAACTAATAGACAATGACCAGGCCTACAGCTCCAACTTCGAACAATGGGACACATATTGGGAAGACTTGACAAAGTATACTCGCCTCACCAGCTGTGACATCTGGGGCACCAAGGAGGTTGACTTCTTGGGCTTGGATGACTTCTCCAGCCCTTACCAGGATGAAGAGGTCATAGGCCGTACACCCACCTTGGCCCAGCTGAACAGCGAGGACTCTCAGCCTGTGTGTGACACTCTATACCTTCCAGATTCGTTGGCAGGTCAAAAGCAGATTCTGTTTCCCCCATCAGTGGTAGGTAGGAAGATGGGCAGAACCACCACCTCTGTCACAGGCACCTCCTCCAACCGCAATACTCCTGCAGATTTCGCAGAAGGCTCCCAGAAGGCCACATGGCCAGTGCCCTCAAGCACTGAGACTATGGCAAAGGCCCAGATGCCTAGCAGGGTTGCATCTCCACAGCCAGAGAACGCGGATTATGTGCGCAAGGCCAAGGTTCGCATTAGCGTGCCACGCAAGCCCTTCCTGGAGAGTTGTGTTCAGCAGATCAGTTTGTCTGCCAGCTCCCCCCTTATCAAAGAGCATGAGTCTTCTTTGGTCAGTGATGTCCAAGCAGCCCCCATTGACACTCCATCTTCTCTAACTCCACTGGTTTGTGAGAAAAGAGTGGAGATCTCTAAACGAGAAGTTCCCTGTGGCCCTGCTCCAGAGGTGGGGCTGTCAAGAGGAAAGCCATCGAAACTTAACTTCCCTGTGGCCGGTAGTAGCGAGACCTTGCTCACCGTGAGCGCCCTTGGAGCCGACGCCACTGCTGCTGCTGAAAAGAAGAAAGAGGAGGAGCACAACTACTCGCTGTTCCTGACCAGGGCCAGGCTTGCAGGCAAAGCTCCCACTGACATGGAGGAAGATGAAGATGAGGAGGAAGAAGAAGAAGAAGAAGAAGAAGAAGAGGGAGAGGAGGAAGAGGAAGAGGAGGAGGCAGAAGGGGTGGACCTGGATGATGAAGACCACGATGAAGGATTTGGCAGCGAGCATGAGCTTTCAGAGAATGAAGAGGAAGAGGAGGAGGAAGATGATGACTATGAGGGGGACAAAGATGATGACATCAGTGATGCGTTCTCCGAGCCAGGTACGAAACAGCATTAACATGATTCCAGTGGTCATAGATTTGCTGTTTTTGTGCGTTTCCATTATAGAGGCTAATTACTTGCAAATGTGGGTTTTTTTTGTTTGTTTTGTTTTGTTTTTAGTTTAGACGTGTTCTTGCTAATTCTGCACGTTGTGTGATGTTATAAGTTTTTTAAGCAGTGTCCTAGTCGGTTGAGAATGGGGTCATGTTTTTCCTGTTGAATAAGCTCCAGTTTGACCTAGTATGAGCTCGTATTGATGAGACAGTACGATAACCTTGTCTGGGGCTTGATTCAGGCTGCAGCTGATTCTGAGAGGCTATTGTTTAATTGTTTTTCTCTCTGTATGTTTAAATAAGCCTTCCTTTCTTCATCAGCTCTGCTTTTCTTTTTTCTTTCTTTTTTTTTTTCAAAATGCTTCTCGATTGGAACATTCTCTTCTCTTTTGAACAGGATGTGACACTGACATGGTGGAGGACATTAAAGGTTTGACGGCTGGAATTTCCAGGAAGAGGGGAAAGCGCCGATACTTCTGGGAATACAGCGAGCAGCTCACCCCATCTAAGCAAGAACGTATGCTAAAACCGTCCGAGTGGGACAGAGACACCCTCCCCAGCAACATGTATCAAAAGAACGGCCTGCATCATGGTGAGACGATGATGCAACATTCCACTTGCACTTTCCTGTTGTCATGCCGGCATGTGTTAATAAATGCAGAATATCTTTGGGGAATAATAGCTAACTCTTACAAGCTCTATCAAATCTTCACCCCAAAATGCCAACTTTGCTAAGGGAACTTCTGTTAAGAAAATAAGATCAAGCTAACTTGAATTCCCTTTTATAAGTATTTGTTTAAACATGTTTTCCTCTAGGAATGTATGCATTTAAATTAATGCAACGTATGCAGAAAGATGAGTGGTAGTAGTTCCACTCAAACAAGTTCTTATCATGTTCGCATTAGCATATAAAGCTAGCATGTAACAATTTCACAAAATGTAGTAGTGTCAGACAGCAGGCCTGGAGTTCTTTATTTTTATTTTTATTATTATTATGTTTTAAAATCTTTTCCAAAGTTTAAAAATATCTTGGATTCTTTTGGTGAAGGGAAGAGGGTGCCACCATGCATGGAAGAAGTTTCAGTAAAACGGAGGGGTGGAGTTACTGATGTTTTCCCTGGGTACAGTAGAAAATGTGCCCTAAATATTTTTACAAAACAAATTGTTCACTACGAATTAGGCACGTGGGATACAACAATGCTGAAATGGACTGGCGTCCTATCCAAGGTGTATTCCTGCCTTGTGCCCAGTGCTTCCGGAATAGGCTCCGGATCCACTGCGACCCTGACCAGGATAAAGCGCTTACTGAAGATAAATGAATAACAATGTAATCGTCGCTACATGATCTTACACTACCAGTGACATTGACTCTGAGTGACTCTCACTAAGTGCGCATGTTTTCCATGGAACTTCATTTTTCCTCTTTTTAAATGGTAAACATGCATCACACTTCAATTCCGATTGAGTTTTTCCTGTTCGTTTTGCATTTATTAAAATTATATGCGAGCATGTGCTTCAACCTCGATTTGAATCCATCTGTTATGACCAATAATTGTGGGATGAAAATAATGGACAATTGAAAATCCACTAGTTTGATGGAACCACAAGAAAATAGCTTCTCTCATGACGAAATTTGTGTGGAAATGCCTGTGCATGTGTTGGGACAGTCAAACGCTTTTTATTTTCTATAGCGACTGTGTAGCCTTTAAGACCGTACAAAGTTTCCTCTGTTGAGTATGACTGTGGTATTATTAGCAAATTTAAGTTTCTAGTATTTAAAAAAAAAAAAAAAAAAAAAATTGTTTAAAATGGCGTGTAATAACTGAATTTAAAAGACCTTTTCAAAGTTGAGCCTTCAGAAACCGAAAACAACGTCCTAAGCTGTTGCCATACGAGGTTTCCAGGCGTTTAGATGTTTGCGTAATGATCATCAACCGCAGCACTCGTTGGGTTTTAGGTCATTTTTTGTGGGTCATTTTTTTTATTTATTTTTTATTTTTTAACCGTTCTAGACAATTAAAGTATCAATCGAGATTTTTTTTAAAGGTAAATTGTGACTAGGGAAAAATCAACACCACACAAGCCTACGACAGATCCTTCTTACCGATCCTTCTCAAGTGACCTGTCATGAAATACGTCCAGAAACTAACTTTCAACCACAAGAAATTAGCTAATTTGCAGTTAAATATATAACGAGCAGTTCAACATGATTTTACATGGCACTGCGATTTTCATATCAGCTAAAATTGTGATATTGCCATAATTTAAAATGCTGTAAGATTATACACATACACTTGTTATTGTCATTGAACTCCAATAGCCATGTATTCATTCAAATATCAAATCAAATTTAGGTGATAAATTGTGAAATAAGCTGTGCTTTCATTATCCCTGTTTAGGAAAATAAACATGTCACACTTTCACTACAAGAAGTACAGACAGATTGTATGGACATGCACATGTTAATAATACTAGGCAAGTTTCTTTTTTCTTTGGATCTGAAGCACCTCATGGACCTGACTTGAGTTATGTTTAGCATGCGGGGTATTCGCCACAAGGGGGCGCTGTTACACCAGTTGCCTTTGTGTGCATCATTGTTGAAAAGGAGGAAACTGGCATGAACCAGCACCAGAAATATCTGCTCAATTACAAATTGCAAAAACGTCGCAGCAGGGAAACAACTGTTTTCACTGATCTCGGCCGCATTTATCCCATCATCATAGTAGCCAAACGATAAAAGTGTTTGTTTAGCCACTTACGTACAGTATGTCGGGCCTAAATAACTTCTGAACACAATATACATTTTTGTCATCCGAGTGAGCCCATCGATTTACTGCACTTAATAACCAAAGGGTTACGGCCAGGATAGTTTCTCACATTATAGAAATGAACTGATCATCTGCCAACAGAAATCTGTAACAGCTTCTTTTATTCTAATTGTTTTACTTCCATTACAACATTGCTTTAAAAAGCAAAATGGCTTTTACATATGAACAAGGACAGGCTTTAATGATCTTATCTCTAAATATTCATGTCAGCCACCCGCATATTTAGTCCTGTACTTTGTTTACGTACTGTTTGTCTTTATAGTCCGTATACAAAAACAAAACGCACTGGATAATATCCTGGCATTAGAAACGGGCGTTTATTTTACATGCATACATGGCAATTACGTTCATTGTTTGACAGATATTTAGTGGGGGGGAAAAATTTCTCAACACAATTTTTCTACTTTGACCAATTTGTGTGAAATTTTGGTATTTTATTCAGCGTTGGCTGTTTCCATCAAACATATTTTTGCAATACGACATTATTCAAATAAAGCCAAAGGTTAATTTTGTGGAGTTCTCTATGCTCTCTCTATAGATATATACATCTGAGAAAACTGTATGTACAGTAGTGCTATCTTAAAATAGACATACAATGCTGTATGAGCCCAGACATATGAGGACATCTATATGATATTTCTTACTCATGTTAGTTTTACAGTAGACCTTTCTGTAAAAACAATCTACTCACAGTTTGCTTAGTTCGTGCTGCTAGCAGGGCTGATTAATGGAGGTTTCGCATTACAATTCGGTGATTTTTACTTGCTACCATTAAAAACACAAGCAAGCCCAACGTAAAAACAGTGTCAAACGGGCATATTATCAACTGGCTATTGTAAAAATTCTAGCATATATGTCGCTTCACATTATAAGTTGCAGCTGCTACTACAGGGCAGACAAAGCTATATGGTCCAGAATATATATATAATATTGTTTATATTCTGTTTATAGTTCAGAAACTGAAATTTCCTTTAGGTGTCTGCATTTGTGTTGTAGCTTTAAGTGATGGGAATAGTTTACTAAGACAGACTTTGAAGGGTTAAAAATGTAAACACCTTTCCTCATCTCCTATGTTAAGGCCCTGATTTGTTTCTTTCTTTCTTTCTTACTTTCTTTCTTTCTTTCTCAGGAAAATACACACTGAAGAAGTCACGGCGGACGGACGTAGAGGATCTCACTCCCAACCCGCGGAAGCTGCTTCAGATTGGGAATGAATTGCGGAAGCTCAACAAGGTGATCAGTGACCTGACGCCTGTTAGTGAGCTGCCCCTGACTGCTCGCCCTCGCTCTCGAAAGGAGAAAAACAAGCTGGCGTCCAGGTAACCTTTTTTTAAACACACTATTTTTTTCTCGAGCTTCTCTCCTTCCCATCTGTGTTCTCTCTTCACTGGCAAAACTGTGCTCCAAACACACCTCGTAAGGAGATTGTTTCCAAAAGGGTGAGGTAGCATAATGTTTGACCACCTTGTGATTTTTGATGTTCTTTCATATATATGTGTGTGTGTGTGTGTGTGTAAGTGACCAAAACTTTGTGAGAACTGGACAAATGACTAAAGTTTGTACTTTCAAACTAGGGTTAACGGTGTGATAATTATAAAACCCAATATCACGTTTCTTTGTATATCAGGGTTTAAGTGCATTTCTAAAAAAAACAAGCTTAGCCATCTCAGTTGTCCCAACTCCTCATAGTCAAGCCTTTTCTTTTCTAACTAGTATGGAGTGAAAAGAGTGTTGAAAAGATCTTGAGCTTGTAAAACGCTCATAACAAATGCACTGAACCCTTCAGCTTTATTTGAGTACTTGCATGCATGTAGAAAGAAAAAAAAAGCACACATTTAATGGAGGGTGCAAATTTGTAAGAAAGAATGTCCAAATGCATTCAAGTCCACAAATATGCCAAAATATGCTGAATAAATGGAAATGATTTGCGGGGAAAAATGGCATAATAAATGAAATGGGAACGTGTAAATCACAAATGATTTGTAATGTGCAAGTGTCAGAAAGGTTTCTCTGTGTGAAGGTAGATATGCACATACTCCTTTCCATTGACACATTGGCTCTATTGCTTGTGACGTCACGCTCAGGGTGGGATGAGGGCAAGATGTCAGTCAGTAGATACGGAAAAGTGGACCAAAAACGTGATCTGTGTTCCACACACAACTATCGAAAAACTTTACGAAATGGGCAAAACACACACTACACTTCAGAGGACGCAAGAAATGGAATACAGCTTGAAGTTTACATTTCCAATGTTTAAGATGAAACCCCATGCTCATAAGAGGCCGTCGTTCACATTTTTCATTCTTCAATTTCTCATGAACAAAATGTCCAAATAGAATCACACTTTCTCACTCCAGAAACCACATATAACACATTTGGTTGTACTTTTGTTTTCTTTATGTTTCGCTGAAGGTAATGTTTTAGAAAAGCAGATTATTGGTGCTTTAATATTTATGGAAATAATTAGGGGGACCATCTAAAAATTGCGTAACGTGGACAACATTGTAAGATTCTTTTTCCATGGATTTGGCTAAAATTGGTGATTTAAAGGGGCGATATTCTTTACTCGAAGGGATTTATAAGATTCATTTCCCACCGATTTGGCCAAATGAGGGCTAAATACAAAGTTTCCCACGTCATGCACTTTTTTAGACAGTCCCTTAATGATTCAGCACCGGTAATCTGCGTTTCTGAAACATCAGAATCAGGTTTATTGCCAAGTAGGTTTTCACATCCATTTCACAAGGAATTTGCTTTGATATGTTGGTGCATAACAATAAACATAGAATGGAAATAAAAATAAAAAGCAAGTACCATAAGAACATAAATCCAGAAAAAGTACAATAAAAATATAAAAATGTGCAATGTACAATATATCTGTTTTTGAGATAAGAAGAGCTGTACAGATTG
>JAOUQW010000019.1:14586867-14602137 GCA_028565825.1 Olivaichthys viedmensis | reverse complement strand
TTTATATGTAAAGCACTTTGAGATTTTGAACTCAAAATGAAAAGTGCTATATAAATAAATATTATTATTATTATTATTATTAATATAAAAGAAAGGCTAGTGATGATTGAGTTTGCGATTGTCTGATCAAATGTAACTGAAGCTCCGCCCTCGTTGACCCAGGGATGCCAGTCACTCAGCAAAATCAGCAAAAGCATCTCCTTCATGCGGCTCATTTCAGCACCATGGACAGCTCATCTCATGTTTTCAATGCTACTGTATTACTTTTACAGCATTTAGCAGACACCCTTATCCAGAGCAAAGGGTCATGATACAGTGCCACTGGAGCAGAGAAGGTTAAGGGCCTTGCTCAAGGAGGCAGCTTGGCACTCTCAAGGCTTGATCCCACGACCTTCTGATCAGTAACCTAGAGCCCTAACCACTGAGCCACCACCTGCCCTTGTATTTCATTCATACAAGTCTGGGGCTACTATCAAGATCTGTATTTATTACAATTTTGTCAAATTCTTCATAGATATAAGGGGGGGGGGGAGTGCACTTATTTGACTTGAAGTAGTAGCAATAACATACTGTATAACACTGAATTCAACGGCTAAATGTGCAAGAGTCTGTGTTGGCAGCAGTGTGCCAGTCTTTCTAGCCTAGAAACCCGCTTTAGGGCTCAGTGTGATGGTGGCATCTGTTGCTCCCTTGGCTTTAGCGGACTATTTCTGGACATCATTTCCTGCCGCCTCCTTTGAACGTCTTCTCAGCGGTTCGTGGCATATTGGCGTAATTCCCACTGTACCATATGGGGAGAGCCTTCTGGGTTCTCTGTCTCTCTCTCTCTCTCGACCCAATATGATCCTCACAGCTGAGATCATTGTGGTTCTAAAGAATTATAAACGCATCTCTCTCTCTGTCTCCCTCTTCCTCCATCCCTGATGCTCCATTAAAAAGTAGACAAAGAAAGAGGGCACTGTACTCATCTGAATCAATTCTACTTATACAACAGTATTTGTCTCAAAGCAGCTTCATAGAAACCCAAGTCTAGAGCCCTAATAAGCAAGCTGAAGGTGACAGTGGCGAGAATAAACCTTGAGAGGAACCGTGACTCAAAAAGGGGAACCTGTGGGTTTACAGTAGGAAGAGAACAAGTATAGAAGGGTGTATATAAGATGTTTATAAGAAAACTGTCAGAAGAGACCTATACAGTATACAGAATTATAAATAAATATGAGAACATGGTAGGTACAGCGAGCCAAATGATTTGAATTTCATGCAGAGGTTTCCAGTAATGAGTAGCTAATTATAAATCATAATATAGCAGGAGGTGATGATTGCTGATGATGTGTGGTCTCCGAGCAGCCAGGAGCATCAGGATAATGGAGTGGTATATGCAGCTGCCTCCGAAGTGGTCATGACCAAAGCAAGGGGGACACGCCCTCAGGACCTTGCACTTGATAGCATCTCGGCAAAAAGATGAAACTGGTTGTTAATTCTGAGCGCACGGTATTTGATCTATGGTGTATATGCTAATCATAGTGCATCCTATAACAGCTTGATGGGAAGCCAGAAGGTAGCAGAGGTATTAGGGTACCCTGAGATCATTTTGATTAATCATTCTGATTTATATAAATGATCATCAAAATGTATAGTAAATAAATGTAATGTAAATTCAAGTACACATTTTATAATTTTAATGTTGTTTCAAATATAATTTCAAGCATCAATCTAACATCATTTTAATTAATTTAAGTCATAGACTCAAAAGAGATCCCAAACGTTCTCACAGCTAGGTTTGCCAAGTCCATGGTTTTCCCATAGTATTGGGATACTTTTGACTTACCGCCTCAGGCTGATTTTTTTGGCCATGTGTTGGGGGTTTTGCATACATTAGATTAATTATATGTTTTGAAAGTCAAATATATAATCTGGAGGGGTTTTTTTGTAAACAGTAAATGCAAAGTCTATTGTGTATATACACTCACCGAGCACTTTATTAGGAATACTATACTAATACTGGGTAGGGCCTCCCTTTGTAGCTTATCCGCCTCAAGGTTCGACGCATTGTGCATTCTGAGATGCTTATCTGCTCACCACAATTGTGATGAGATAACCAAAAGAGTGGACAGTCCGTCTGGCACCAACAATCATGCCATGGTCAAGATCACTGAGATCACATTTTTTCCCCCTTCTGATGGTTGATGTGGACATTACCTGAAGCTGCTGGTCCGTATCTGCATGATTTTATGCATTGTGCTGCTGCCACATGATTGGCTGATTAGATAATTGCATGAATGAGAAGGTGTACAGGTTCCTAATAAAGCGCTCAGTGAGTGTACATGTATGGTGAAAAAGCGACCGCGTTACTAATAAGCAAAAAATATAGGCCTATACTATTCTTGCTTGCAAATCAATATCAAGTTAAATAAAGTAATATATGACTTAAAGAAGATTTATAATAAAAACTGCAACCCAGGATTCTGAAAGAGCCAAATACTGTAGCATCTTTGCCTGGCAATTCTGACTTTTAGAGGATTCTTCTTTCATCATTAAACCTGACTGGATACTCTAAATAGAATTACTAAATAAAGTTTATTATTATTAGGAACATAAAAAGCATATTTGAGGCACAAAAACAGTATAATTTACCTGTTACAGAGTATGTGATGTTTAACAAATCAATGAATTTGGTGGAATTTATGGTTTAAACATTTGAGCTTGTTTATTACCTACGTCTTCTCTCTATTAATGCCGCGCTCTTGGAGTATGCTGCTGATTTACTCATGAACGACACATCCTGGACTGTACCATTCATGAAAGATTTTGTTCTTGACATGAATGGCCAACTTCATTCTGAGTTGCTCAGAACATTTATTCTGTTACTCTTTTCCGTTGACTTTCTTACCGTTGTTGCTTGTGCTAATGTTTTGACCATTTGGTTATAACCGTTTTATCATACAAACGCAAAAACAAATTTGTCAGAAACTGTAAAATCTTGGCTTTCAAATGTACCCATGTGTAAATAATATGAGTATTTTAAAAATAGGTTAATTAGACAAACATACAGCTTGCCTTTTACTGAGAAACTGCTCAGCGATGAGTCCTCCTCTCCGGTCAGAGCGTAATGTATGGGCCTTCTGATCACACGCGAGCTTCCCCATAATTTCCAGGGTTATGTACTTGGTCTCTTCCCGTATATTTTACTGTTAGATTCCTGCGTAAAAGTGCATGTGTGAAAGGGGTTTAGTTGAAAATGGTACCAGAAAGTGGGAGGACCACCGTGGCCCTCCTGGTGTCCCCGGTAGAACCGCCCCTGTGCATCTACCAGATGTACTCCCTACTGCAGTATGGGGACTGCATACATAGATAGAAAGAGAAAAACAGAGAGATTAGAGGACACAAGGTTACAGGAATCAATCTCTGTCTTATTTCTAAGAGGTGTTGCTGGTCTTCCTAGCTGCTTGTGTGTGTGTGTGTTTGTGTGTTTGTGTGTACAAGGTTGATGCAGAGGAAGGGAAAACAAACCACAAGGCACATTGTAAACAGCAGCTGTCAGAAATCCTTTCAAACATAAGAACCCTGAGCCAGGGTCCACCTAACTGGCTATTTCTTAGCAAGGTACTTCTTTTTACTCTTGAAAATGTTTCTAGGTATTACACTGGATGTAAAGTTGTGTCCCCGATTCATTTTGTACTTGGTTACCCACTAGAACATCTGTTTTATTCCACATATGGATATCTAATGGTCTGTTGTTTCAGTGCGCATAGTTGATACCTGTAATTGTAATTGTCTAATCAAATCTCATTCATAATTCTACCTGAAGGACACAGTATAGTTATACTACTTACTTTGGGTACACATAATCCATATTTCCTCTAATAAACATGATTTTTTATTTATTTATTCCTATTTATATGACAGATTGTGATCATGTCATTTTAACCTGAGAGTAACAAGGTGAACTAAAAGTGTTAAAAATGACTGATCTTTGTAAATATATAACAAAGAAGGTAATTTTGGTCTCGGTCACATGACCTCCGTTTTTTATTTACAATTCCACCTGTGCACACACACCTGGCATCAGGAGGATCCCCAAATATTGTTGAATACAAAAACTATGTTTATGTTGCTTATAATTGAGAAAATGTGATGTATTGGGTATTTAAACATCCATTTTCCAACTGTATTGCTGTAAAACCTGAGTCCGTGGAACACTGATTCAAAAGTACTGAACCTGAACATGAGGGTTAAGTATGTTATCACATGTGAGGCATTTGCAGTAAGTGAAAGAGAAACTTTGGTCTCCCGCTCCCAGTTGTGTCCTATTGAAGCTCCACTGTGTATTCTCCATCTCTACACCCTAATGTCTCATAGACTCCCATTTTACATAAGTAGATGAGCTCCAGGTATTATGCCAGGAGCATCCATGCCTTTCGTACCTATTCGTGACACGGTTTGTTTCGTTTGTCTCCTCTAACAGTGGGGACTCTGGTAAACAGTAACTCTATCGCCGCTCCATTTAGTAGTGAGAGCAGCATTTAATCGTGAGAGCTGAAGAGAGGGGCACCATTAAGGAGTGGACTAGATTAAGTACCCTACATCTCAATGAGGTTAAGTGCGTTTTGTGTTGGAGTGCGGAAACATCCTGTAATATATGAGGACAGGAGTCATTGTGTGCGTGTGCAGGAACGTGGTGAATGAGGGAAAATCATAGAAGTGAAATTTAGAATATGTAAAAGAGGACTGCTAGACCGAAGGGATGGGGAAAAACATGAGACTCTGAGGAGCAGTGTGTACGGGCGTTTATTATATTTACTTTGGGGGAACAAATGAAAATACATTTCACTAGTACCTAAATGTTTTATCACACAAATTGCAGCTTTAAATACAAAATTGTAAAGAACCAAAACATTCACTTAGTTACACAGGGTTTCGGCTTTAGCTACAGTAAAGTGTTGTGTGTGCGTGTGTGTGTGTGTGTGTGAGAGAGAGAAACACATTCCTCAGGGCAGAGTCAGGACTCTGTATAGAGTTGATTGTTTCTAATCTGGTCATGAGAGATGCCGGATCACATGAAGCGACAGGATTCTCACGGACGCACACACACATACACACTTTTAGTGAGCTCCATGGTAAAGTATACTGAAGGGGACATCCCTTACTCAAAGGCCTGTGTATGTGTCCTTTATGCACATCTCTGCTGGGGCCCTGGACTTCTCACTTATGATTTGACACTTAACATGCAATTTTTTTACTCATACTTCAATGCCTGATCTCTTTAATGGTTATAAAATAACCAATATGTATTATTTATAATTGGACAAAAATCTCATTGCATTCTGTTCACTACAATTGGGCTTAAAAAGCCTCTGTTGTCCTTTTTTCTTTCTCCTACACCTGTGCCAGATGTGACCTATCACACACCCCATCTGTCTAGCACATGTAAAAGCAGCATCGGTGAGCACATTGCAGCATACCTCTCTCTACATCACAGAACACACACACACACCAAGTGGGGGAGTATTTCTACAGGTAATACCATCAAATGTTAAAGATACACCTGGTTTAAAGGAAGAACATGTATGCCCACTGAGAAATTACAGATTCATTCATTTATGCTGCACTTGCTTTAGGTGTTGCTTGTTATCTGTGTGCTCATCAGACATCGTGAGCTTTGCCATGGTCAGAGAACGTAGCAGTTGTATTATCTTAATCATCTTTTATTTCTCAGTATATGAATCACTAATAGTCAACAATGCTATCTATTTTCTTCAATGTCCTACTCCCACTTTTACAAATGTATTAATTCAAGGTATCATTTGGTATTTGCTGGATTATTTCTAGTTTGGTATGAAACAAAGATAATCGTTCTGGTGAGAAATTGGAGGAAGGTTCTGGATGACTGTTAGTCATTTACTGTATGAAACTGTTGCTCAACAAGACGTTGATATTCAAACACTTCTAAATCCTGTTGACACATGTTTTTGCTCAAAGTGGAACAATACTAAAAATCATGCAACATGAAACTTATGAGCTTGGCTCAGAGCCTCTAATGAATGTAAAAAAAAAAAAAAAAAAAAAAAAAAAGGTTTGATATGTGTAAATATGAAACAAAAAGGTGATTTTAAGTCCTGCCATGTAACTCTATATCTCTTATTTGCACTGACATCTATGCACACACACTTCTCATCAGGAGGATCTAGCGCCTGGGTTTTTGGGTACTCATTAACATAAATGTTGTTCATATTGCTCGTAATTGAAATGAAGATAAGATATGAGGCATTTTAAAATAAATATTACAATTGTATTGCTATAAAATTAAAAGAGATAGCTTGGGTCTAAGGGATATCTGTTGCTAAATGGAAGATGGGTTAAAGCCGACTCAAAACAGGCTGTCATGGGCAGATGTGTTGCCATCTTCTCTCATTTTCATCTGCCTGCTCGTCCCTGTTGAGCAGAGAATTCTGGATGCCACACTAGTGCTCCAGTTGCCATGGAGAGCAAGCTGGGGTATGACAGTCGCGTGACCTCGCCAGGATGAATTTGGAGTCAGTGGAGTGACTTTGCCGACGAGTGACGCTCGTTTTACCGATGACTCACGCAGGGGCCGGGGCCACATCGCCCCACTCATATTCTCATGGTCCTCCGCTGCACCTCCAATACATTGTTGATACAACCTGATGAAAAAGGATGCACACACACTACGCATTCCTGGCTTTTTGAGTGGATCATAAATGTCCTTGTGACGTATGGGCACACTCAAACACCTGTGAGAATCCGCCATTTCGGAATCCAGCCTTGCTTTTACAAAGTGTCTGACCTTCGGGACTGACCTTGCTCTGCCATGCTGAACGTTTTTTTTGGCAGCTGAAGGAGTTTATAAAGTGGCTTTTTAGGCTGTTAGTTAATGCAGGCTGAAAGAAAAAAAGCCAACACATTCTCCTAGAGGAGTAATTTAGCCCTGAGGTTGACACATTACACCAGTGGAACACGGCTCTGGAGACAAAATGGCCCCGTTGTTGAGGATGACTGTGCAGTTTCTTGGCCACAGTATTGTTTGTAATGATTTTCTTAGGTGCTGGGTCTAGGTGACTTCATAGTGGTCAGTAGAGAAGGGGTGAACTTCCATTGAACAATTTTGTTAGGAGGATTGGTGCTGTTTAAGGACCTATGTTTAGATTCTATGAGAATTCTATAAGAAGAAAGTTATGTCAACCATTAAATATCTGTACTGTGAAAGCTGCTTGGGAACAAAGAGCTCTCTATGGTTCTGGAACAGAGTCAGAGATAAGGCTTTGAGGATAGTTAGTTTTATAGTGGATGGCCAAGGAACTCCGACATGTTCCTGTTGGAAAGCTTTTTTTGGGGAAGGTCCCTGTGACACAGATGGGGATGTGGCGCTGTTTTCCCCACCACCAGGGCCCAAGTAGACCATTTAAGACAGAGCCAAGTGCTAAGATTATGATTTAAAATGAATTTTGCAAAAGTGGAGAGTTATTGGATTTATTACCCATGGCCTCTCAGTAATTCAAAAAGTATTGCAAATAGCCTGAGTTTTTTCAATTTTGTCAAACAACATAGCAGAGCAGCATGATGCAATAAAAGCCCTCTGCTCTTCCACCTCAGTGTGTGTAGCAAACCTCTATTTCACTACCATCTAGGTAAATGAAGTACCCTGGTAAAGCCTACAGAATACAAAACCAAAATATCTGTCTCTTTCTCCTCCTGAAGTGGAATTATGCTTATGTAAGGCATGTTAGTCTCGTAAGTCTTAAAGCACTAACTGTGCATTTCAACAATGGACAGACAGTTCGTCATGTAGGTTATTGAAAGTCAAGACGATATATATTTTCTGACTCCTGGGCAACTCTGTGTGTCCTATAAGAGGTGCTGTGGCATAGAATGTGGTATCAATTGTATGTTACATGCATATTTTCACTAGTAAAGCACAGAGGACATTTCCTCAGAGGGAATGGTTCAAATAGTTCAAATGACAGTCAAATGTATTATAATATTCCATTATTTATATATCTGATATTTATACTATTCTGTTTAATAATTCACTAAAAAATTAAATAATGACCAAGTGACATGAACTGAGACGCAAGAATAAGCAAACTTTGCATTGGTCCATTAAAGCTCTTATCAAGTAATATACAGACCAATATTAAAATAATCTTAAGTTTTTGTGAAAAGACAAACACAAACCTGTAGACCTTATTAGATTGGATTTGATCAAAAATAATAATAGGCTAAGAACTAGTTTTATATTATAGGTGTATGGAATAGGTGCAGCATGACCCTTCTCTTTCACACACAAAATGAGAACATGCAGAGCAAAGCGCACCTTGTAGGGGTGTCATGTGTACAATTGACCTGTCATGCATCAGTTATTACTACCCTACTCCTGATGGACTGTTTGATGGAAAAAAAGTAAAATGTAAATTATTAATAAAAACAAATGTGAATTCTGTACCATATACTTGCTTTATTCTTTTAATTCAGTATTTATGAGTGACTAAACCAAGAGTGTCTGGCCAAGAGTGTCCCATATTCTCTGACCCACGCAAATGAGCTATAGCAAACGAGCTATAAGTTAATAACATAGCTAACAGTGAGATAAATACTGCCAGTAAGCCCTGCCAGTATCTAGGTACAAACTCTGTGATCCATGCCCCAATACATCCATGCATCCTCTGTCCTCTTAAAACCGAAACTAGGATGATGCACGCAGCAGCTACCCAGCATGCGTGTTTTGAACAACGTGGAGTCAGTCAGTCTAGCAAGAAGAAGCTTGGATTTGTAGGGTCTACTTTGATTGCTGTTTCATGTGCTGGCATTCTTAACATGCTGGTTTATAAACCACCTTACTGTTTTACCCGATGCCTACTGTGGTCATTATTCTTTCTCTTTTTACTTGATTTTATTGTGCAGCACTTTGGCTGACACTTGTCTTTTAAATGTGCTATATAAATAAAGACTTGACTTGACTTTTTGCTAGTTTTGCTATGATGACAGGGTGTATGTGAACAATGTTGGGGTCTTATTTTTTACACTAGTTAAACTTACATTGTGCTTGTTGCCTTTGCTTGTTGCACAGGAGTTGAACTAATTACCCTCATCAGGAATTTGATTACAGTACATTTGCCTGGCATCTATTTGACATGATAATGGCTGCATGTGAAAAAGAGCTGGTCACTCTTGGTCACACAAGCCTTTTGTAATAGAAATACATCCTAGCAGCTCACATGCTTACATGCTGAGGGTTATCATTTGGACCTGAGAATAATTTAAACTCAAATATAAGCCTATTATATTTGCCTAAACATTGCCTAATGTCAACCAGAAGGTATTTCATTTTAATTTATGTCACTGTCTTGACTATAGTTATTAATGAGATTAGCTAATTTAACCATATTTGGGGTTGAGCAGGAAGTTGGGTTGTATCCAAACATTTGCATACTGGAACTGAGATTATTCTGCATTTTGGGGGGGGAATGTCAACTAATTGAACGAAACGTCATCAATCCTTGTTGATGCCTTGAACTGTTGATTTGATATTGAAATACAACTTATTTATAGTAAAGGTGCATTCATGTTTTCATATTGTTGGCTGCTTGAGTCACACTCACTCAGTGCTTCTCGGCATCATTAGTCTAACGGCCGTACACAGAAGGCCTGGAGGGATTAAAGCTGCCCAGCCTTTCTTCAGTGCCAGGCAGCAGGGCCTGTCCTCCTCCGTGCCACTGACAGTGAGCTCCATCCTGCTTTTGGCACACCAATCTCCAGCAGCATCAGAGACCACTTAATGCCTAATGAAAGGACACACAGCCTGTAGCCAACATCCCAGCCTCACAGCAGTAGGGGAAACCAGCCTGCTCAAGCAAACCAGGAGAGCAAATTTAGGATTGGAAATATGAGAAGAGCATACATTAATTTCTGTTCTCATGCCAAGAATAATTATAGTAGTAGTGCATACATTAATTAAATTTTTATTCTCATGCCAAGAATAATTATATATATATATATATATATATCTCCATACAGTCTTAAATTAGTCTTACGCAGAGCCTTAGAAATGCCTAAGATATTGAAATGCTTTAATACCTTTTATATTTTAATAAGCATGAATAAACATGAATATAAAATAATTAATGTAAAACTATAGTACTGTAAGCTGCCTGTACACATGTGACACATCAATACACAATTACTAATGCACTAAGGAGGCTCATGCAGAGAAATTTTATTTTTATGAAAGTTATGTGCTTTATGTAATTTCATTTGTGATGTGACTACACTGGTAATTATTGAAAAAATTCCAAGATATGCATACAAACAGCTAGAGAAAAATATTTTGAAAACATACTTTTTACTCTTTTTGTTTAATATGGACAAGGATTCAAGAGATGAAACAGACAAGAGGTTGGGTGTAAGCATGAGTCAGATTTATTATCTATAGGAAAAACTGGGGACACAAAACAGGAGGCAAAGGTGAGGGCAGAAGAATCAATGATGAAGAGAACAAAAACAAAGACTAAAGGGGTAAAATGAAGACTCGCAAAACAGGGGACCAGCGATCACCAAATACACGAAAACCATCATGCGAATGGAAAGAAAACTAACAAAGCCCAACAAAGAACTATGGAAAACCAGCCCCCTATAAACATGAGGGTGAACAAGAAACACCTGGGACCAATAATCATAAGGCAAGGCAACTAAACACATACAGGTGACGGGGCGGAGCCCTGACCGAACAGGGAAGTGACTGGAACAGCCATGGAAAAAGGTGGGGTAGAGTTGGAGAAACCATGACACTTGTGATAGGATTTTTTTTCCTCTAGCAGAGCTAAAGTTAATCAGTCTGTGTAATGTTCACCATAGGAAATTGTAGATTAATTGAACTAACCCAAAGGCAAAAGATCTTTCAAGCAGTCATACCTGTTGCTTTATTATTGTTTCTCTGTATTCTCCATCTTATTATTATGCAGAAATATGGAGTATGACCAGTCTGATGGGTCAATGTAGGTGCATTGACAACCACCTATGTTGATCAATTTGACAGCCTCAGATATTGCCCCAAAGCAGTGTGGCCCTTCCAGGGCAACAGCTACAAATGAGATTTCGACATACACACTTTCCTTTGAAGGGGAAATAAAATGGGCATGAAGACTGGCAGGAATGGGGTTGGGGGGGTTGTCATTCATGGAAAGGGCTGTTACTAATAATAAAACTGGGATGAGTTAGGAGGGCAGTGCAGTGTATGCTTTGAGAAAATTGTATATGTCTTTGGAGTGTATGTATGTGTGGGGTCTGGGGTTCCTTTTAAGGTCAATTTGTTGGGTTCTTTATGATGTATGCTGCACATAAGGCTATTTCACTCCAATACATGCTCCATTCACTAGGCAGGTTTTTAGGAATATGATCTGTTCTGTGTAAGATATACACTGCCGGCAATAGAGAAGCCTTGTAGTCACAGCAGAGCCTGTGTGTGTGTGTGTGTGTGTGTGTGTGTGTGTTCGGCAGAAAAGGGCTGTGGAACTGTGTAAATGTTTGATGTGGCTGCAGATTGTAGCTCTGATGTGCTACACCATGCCATCTGTCTCCAGCCAGGGCCTCAGCATTAAATAGAGAAAGATGCCAGCATGAGGATAACGGATAAAAGAGTAAGGTGACATATTGCATTGTGCTAAGGTAATGACAAGCTTGTGCATCAACTAGCATCATTCCAGATTCTATTGTAGTTTGCTTGAGTTCTTCAAACTTAAGAACAATTCAAACCACACAAGAATCGATGCCGCTTGTGGCTCCACATTTGTGGCTGTGGACCACGATTCTAAAAATCTTCGATTCTATGTGCACACTAGGAATCAATAAATGACGTAACCTTTTCTTTAGATATAGCATTGAAAAAAAAGTCTGTTTTCATGGTAACAGGAGGGAGATAAAGAAGCTATTTTCTTTCTTCTTTTGCCACTAAACGAGTAATAAGAAAGAGCCCTTGATAAGGTTCTTTGGAGGACAGAATTAGTGATAATCAAAGAACATAGTAAAAGGCTTTACATTGATTTTTTATGCCATTGATCCTAGCTGGCTAAGAAAATAGGGGATGGGCTATGTTTGTGCATGCGGGGAAGGTGTTATTTTATTCCCTTGACATTTCTATGTCACATAAAGAGAACATTAAAGCCATATTTTATTTACATATGAGCAAGACCGATGATCCTTTTGCTATATTTTGGTCAATCTAATGAACCGTCTGTCATATTTTGCACTCTGCAAATAAAGAATACAACAGACGCATAGGAAAATCAGAATGAAAAATCAAATGTAGTTTCTCATTTTGATTTGATTACAATTTATGCCTGATAAGTTTTTCTATTTCTAATTGCTTTTAACTCTATTTAAAGCAGAAACAAACGCAGTTAGCCATGCACCAAAGAATGAGCTGCAACCGTCTGTAGGCAATGAGGTTGTGTTAAGCCTCTGGGAAGTTCAGCTTTGTTTGCTGCAACATTTTGTATAGGGACTTTTGAACAAAATGAGCAAGCATGTGACAAAAGGCAGTGAAGTCCAGGATTATCAGGAGTGCACGCTAACTCTGGGAATACAGAGTCTTGAAAAAGCTATGGAAATAATTGTTTTTTCCTTGAACAGTGTGAACTCCGTAGAATGACCAAGGTCATAATCTGGGTTTTGACTTGTTAGCTGATCTATGCTCATGCCGATGTCATTCCATTTTGACCCAATTCTCTTGTATCACCATTGCTTTGTCCATAACAAGATTAAAATGTCTGAATAATTATCAGGATGGAATGGGGGTGTAGACATGCATTAGAACTGCTTTGAGCCTGCAACATTTCACCTTACTAAATGCCACCATACACTCAGTGGAAACCTAATACTGCAGTAGGTGATGATAAGGCGTTCTTTAGAGAGAGAGACCCTGGCTAGAGCTGTTTGACAGGATGTTCCATTATTGATGAGGCCATACTCGGAGCACCTCTGCCGGGGTGGAGGGTGGCGCAACCCGACCTGACTCAGCGTTTTACCATTCGAAGCCTGGGCTGTTCAGCTGCATCAGCACTATATACGGGTAGGGGTGGTAAAGAGCGTTGAATGGATAAACTCTGATCTAGAGCTATCTCAATTTAAAGAGTATTCTCAATATTCAATTAGCTACTAACACTAATTATTGTGATGCTATATGTTTGTGATATGTGGGTTGTTGTTGTAACTATAATACATCAAAATCAGCTGAGAAAACCAAGGCTTTAGTAGTGATTTTCCACCAGATTTGGTTGTCTGGGTTGGCATCATATTTTGACCCATGAATAAATGCATAAACATGCCACTTGCTTCCCAGCACGTGCACACACACACACACACACACACACACACGTCCAGCTGCTCCTCTATCATTTATCCTTCACAGGACCCAGAGGACTAATGAAATCACAAATGCTTCTCTGACGCATGCACAAGCTGAGCCACATTCCTTTTTCCCCACAAACAGGGCCGACATGCTGCCTCTTTGGCTTAATTAGGATTGTGTCCCTCGAGAAGCCCAGGGAGAACAAACACGTAGAGAACAATATGCGCAAGTTCAGATTACTGCGGCGAACGCTGCAGTCACACCGATAAATCACATAGCCTTTTAGTGCCCAGCTCTGATGAACTGGGCTCGAGTGTTGAAGATGAACCACTCTGGGAAAAAATAAAAAACAGCAGCTCAAGACTCCATATACTGAGCTTCTGGGAACTCTAAGTGATTTAATAAAGAACGTAGAGTTGTTTCCGTTGCAACTGCATAGAAAATGCTACCTGCAGGGCAGCCATTTTGGCTCACCCCCTCCCTTTTGGCTGAGTGATGATGGTGGCTGTTGGAAGCAGGAAAAGGATCTGGTGGTGCTCGATTTACATTGCTCTGTTTTGCCTCCTGTAGTCTTGCTAAATATTTCAGGCCACACAAACCGAATAATATTACACAACATGATGCCTGTTTGTCGCAACTGTACTCTCCCCTCTCCAGAAGCGCATCATGCCATAATTATGCCTTAGGTAGGGATGATTAATTTTTTAATGGATTTAATGTTTTATTCATAAGCGTTCTGGATCGACAGCCACACAAACAGAGCCGAAAAAACAGGGCTGCATCTGCAATGAACAAATATGGGCTGTGAAAGAAACAATGCATATCTGCTTTTTACGAACACTCCAAGCCCTACATCACCAAGCTTCCTTATTCAAATAGTCCTGATGCATGTAAATGTGCTTAACCATCTGCATATGTTTGCATAGGAAGTATTCCACATGGGTTGGTGAGGAAAGACATTTCTGCTTCCAAAGAGGCCGAGCCATGTGATTTGCTCTACCCCCGTGCAATGCATACACCATACATGCGTTCCCACACTGCAGAGAGCGAGAAATATAGATTTCAAATAGCCTCCCTTCAGTCATTACGATGATTAATCATGGCTGGCTCTGGCTCTGGCTTGGAGATATCGTGGAGGGAATTAGAAACTGTGGTACGAGATTTAGGCAGGCAGCAGTGGTTGGCCTATTAATTGTCGGTTTTAGTAAGGTGACTATTAAACTCAGCTAATACATGGTAAATATAATTAATGAAGGAACTGAAGAAAAAAAAAACATATCCAGGTATTTAATTAGATGGTTATCAAAGCACTTAAGTTATTGTGTGATCTTGTTGAAAGTGAAGTAATGCTGTGTCTTTGGCATATTGAAAAGAAAGAGAACATAGAAACAGTAAAAGCAACATAACATAAGCTAGAGGATGAATTAGCATGATGAATCAACCAAATGGGAAAGGATTTACACCTTTTTAGTTTAATGACAGTAAGTAACCCCATTGATTTCACCAAATTATCAAAACTCTCTTTTCATACGCATTGTCTGTGGACCAAAAATGCAACCAGCACACTATTTTAAGTGCCTAGCATGGCAGCTCCAACACGCCATTCCGGGATGAAAATAGCAGCGGTGGCGGCAGTTCCCGGCCCTAATGAGATCTCTGTCTGTGAACACAGCTGTTGTGCACGGTACTCCTGTTCTTCCTCTTCTATTTCTCTCTGAGCCATCAGTTTGCTGGTAATGAGATTGATACCATTTGCCTAAAACATGGCAGAAGAGCACAATCTCAAGACCCACCCTGGGACAGGACACACACAATCTCTCTCTCACACACAATCTCTCTCTCACACACACTCACACACACACACACACACACACACACACACACACACACACACACACACACACACACAC
>JAOUQW010000019.1:14555887-14577377 GCA_028565825.1 Olivaichthys viedmensis | reverse complement strand
ATCAAGGGGAGACAGACGAGGAACAGCTGGTAACATTTAACATAACTCACGTGACAGGGACAACTAAACATAAACAGGAACGCGTGGCGGGCGTGGGCCACAGTCCAGTCCCGTGGGGCCACAGTCCGGGTGGTGGCACGGAGTCCGGCCCTGCGCTGTGGACCAGCGGCCCGGGGACGGAACGATGACGTCCTCGGCAGCGGCGACGGACACCCGGGGGCCTCCCACCGTGGTGTCCGGAGGCTGCGTGGCGTCACTGTTCCTGAAGCTCGGGGGCGGAGTGATGACGTCCTCGGCGGCGGCGATGGACATCCGGGGGGTTCCCACCGCGGTGTCGGGAGGCGGAGGAACATCACTGTCCCTGAAGCCCGGAGGCGGTGCAGAGACGTCCTCCCCTTGCTCGGGAGACGGAGGAATGTCGCTGTCCCCGAAGCCCGGGGGTTGTGCATTGATGTCCTCACTGGGGTCTGGATGTAGGGCCGCGTCGGACACCCAGAGGCCCCCCTCCGCGGCGTCTGGGAGTTCGGCCACGCCTCCAGCGGCGTCTGGGAGCTCGGCCACGCCTCCTGAGCGTCTGGGAGCTCGGCCACGCCTCCTGCGGCGTCTGGGAGCTCGGCCACGCCTCTGGCGGCGTCTGTGGCCGTCACTATCTCCCCCCCAAAGAAATTCAGCGAACCCCCCCCCCTCCGCTCCTGGGAGGGGGGTGACCCGGGCTGGGTTGGCGCCGAGCTGCATCTGGTTCTGGTGGATATGGCGATCGCGCGGGCCACGATCAGCGGGGCGGGGCAGGGGAGGCGAGCTGGTGCGCCACAGTTAACGCCGCCATGGGGGCAGCCAGGCTGTTAATCCGTGCCTGCCTCCTCTTACTCTCCTGGTGGACTAGGACCTAGCCCTCTGCTTCCCCAGCGGGGATGGGCCGTTCGCTCACGGAGTCCAGCGCTACATATGGAGTAAGCTCTTCCATCCAGCGCTGGTGTTCCGCGAGTTCCGCCAGGATTTCCTTGGCGGTAAGCCTTGCTGCGTCCTTTTTTTGGGTCTTCCGATCTGTCACGGTCGCGTAGCGGCGGGGACAGGACACAAGCGCGAGGCTTTTCTTCTTTTTAAACATATTTATTTTAAGCAACAAAGACCGGGTTTACACAGACAAACACACGCCGCGACAGGCGTGATGAACACACAAACATCGGAAGACAACACAGGACGAAAACAAGCGGGTATTTAAATGCTTAGAAATCAAGGGGAGACGGACAAGGAACAGCTGGTAACATTTAACATAACTCACGTGACAGGGACAACTAAACATAATCAGGAACACGTGGCAGCCATTGCCTGTGGTGACCGCCACACTATGTCCACACAGGGTTTTTGCTTTGTGTCAGGGAAAGATTTTAATACCATGCTGTACTTTTCTAGAAACAGGGTTGGGGAAAAAATTATCTAAATTAACAGTCAAACAGAACCTAAAAACATGTTAAATATTAGAAAATATATTTACATTATAAATCATGTTATCTTTCAGTACACAAATAAACTTCAATCATTTTAATAATTAATAATCTATTTAAATACTCAGTTCATGTAAACATCACTGTGGCAGTGGGGGCGTGGTCGAGCGCCTGCTGTAGAGGGAGTGAGGCGTCGGGCCGAACCGGCAGGTAACGAGTGAGAGTCTACACCTGTGTGCAATGAACCCAAATCCTTTTTATGTGCTCTGTATTGCAGTAGAGGAGCGAGTCCGAGACCGAACACAGCGAAGTTTCTCAGAGTGGGAAAAGCCAGTGTGTGGATTGGCTGATTTAAAAGAAAAAAAGGTTTATTTATTTTACGAGCGAGACAGAGCCGTTGGCTCACGTTTATTCTTCCTCCGGTGCTTTTCAGCCGCCAGGTAAACTCAAAAACAAAATCACAAACACAATCAATCAATCAATCAATACACTGGCTTTTCCTACTCTGGGGAGTTTCAATGTGTCCGGTCTCGGGGCTCTCTCCTCTACTGCAGCAGGCGATTTTCGCTTTTTCCTCACAGAATACGGGGGTAGATACGTGGTTTTGACGGACACTTCTGGCAGCCAATGGACATGCTAGTTAAATAGACAGTGGGATTTATCAGCTTTTCATTGGAAATTTAGATGTCAACTGCTATGGATAGATATAGTTTTTTGCCCACATTCCATATATGGAAAAAAAGTAAAAACCGCGAAAAGTGGAGATAAACGTTTTTCATCGGACAGCGACGATATGCAAACTGTTTCATGGGCGCTAAGCTTGTGCAGGCAATGAGGCACTTTGCAGTGAAGGTTGAGTTCAAATCCCAGCATCACCAAGCTGCCAACCATTGGGTCCTTGAGCAAGGCCCTTAACCTTCAACTGCTCAGTTGTGTCCTGTCTCAATTGTAAGTTGCTTTGGATAAAAAAGTTTATTATAGCCAAATAAATATTCTGTATAATGTAAATATCCATAATGCAAGATGTTATTTGGTTGTGCCTTATGTGAACTGCTTTATAAACCAGCAGACAGGTGCTATTTGATAGCGACTGGAACCTCTGCCTTTACTGCAGGGAATAGGCACCTCTTGTTCGCAGTTATCTAGCTGGTTGAATATGTGATGTGATTCCTAGCCACTGCATAATGGTGCTGGAAGTTTCCACAGGCTCTGTGTGTCTTAGCCAAGAATATCTGGTGTTTGGTGTGAAAGCAAACACTGTCTCTGGAGAGCGGCTCATGCACATAGACACACAAACTGGTGCTGGTGAGATGTGTAGCTAATTAAACAGTTTCTCAGAGAGAAAATGAGAAATGGGAGATGCAACCATCACGGCAGTGGACACGGTTCTCGTAGCAGTAGGCAAGCGGAGCAAAGAGACAAACAGAAAAACAAATATGGCTGACGGGAGGCGTATTACTCTTATTCACATGAGCATTTGCTCCAGGCCTAATTAACTATCAGACTGACAGCAGGTACGTTTACATGCATTTTACAATAATCCGATAAGAATCCATGGAGCACGTGTGTTGTGGCTTGGGGAAATGGATGCGTTTACATTTGTATAACGTGGCTAAAATTTCTCAGACCACCTCCTGAAGTGGTTTGAGCAATCGGATTTAAATCCATTCTAAATGCATATTGGGTGTATTTATACTTACATTTTTCTGTGGATAATCCTGATACTCGGGGTGCATGAAAAGACCAGGTGTAAATGGGGCCTTAGATCCTATTAACTTGACAATCAGAATATGTTGCATCACAACACGCATTGATGAACATGGCAGGTGTAAAAACAAAACAAAAAAAAACTTTCAATAAGGACATATGGAATACGTTTCACTGAGCCCGACATGATCTAAAACACAATAAAGATGATGAAAAACTTCGGGGAATATGATAGGCTTGCCAAGTTTAGGCCTACATACAAACACATTTGTTGATCATGCTGAATCTACAATCGGAATGAATTTATTGGGATTGGCAAATATTTGTAAACATAGCCAGTGAGATGTTTTAACAATGTTTATTTTGCAGACAGACCTTTTATTTGTCTGTTGTAGCAAGGGTGCAGGCTCTGAAGGCAAATTATTTGTTGCACAGGTCTTTTGC
Source organism: Olivaichthys viedmensis (assembly GCA_028565825.1). NCBI lineage: Eukaryota > Metazoa > Chordata > Actinopteri > Siluriformes > Diplomystidae > Olivaichthys > Olivaichthys viedmensis. The sequence goes on along the minus strand of JAOUQW010000019.1, from coordinate 14,573,781 downwards.
AGGGTTATGTGTAGGCTTGACTCTACATTCAGGACGGAGGACGCAAACAGTTGTCCAGGCAGCTGTACCATTTGCATGGCATACAAATTCAACACAGTTAGGTAATTCATTGTTATGACTTTAAAGTGCTTCTTGTCACTACTCTTTGACCCAAGGCAAACCTCCTGCAGGTCAAAAGCTCCTCCTCTATTCTCCTAATGGTAGACGCTGCCTGTGGGTGGGCTCTATTAAGGCTGTGTTAGAATCCAAGTACTGTGCGCATGGACCAGCCAGGTCGTTCACTTTCTAAACATCAGGCATCCTCTTACTTCTCTATAATCTGTGCTAAAGCCTTCTGTGTTTGCATGGGTTTGGGTATGTGCCTAACACTGGCCTTGGTCTGGCTATGTACCCAGAAGGCCACATTGTATTAAACTCTTTGGTGGCCTTTGTGCCCTATTTTTGCTTGCAGCCTTGTAATATTTCACCTTAAATGGTTGCTTGGTCTCATAGCTCCGTCTTAGTTTGGTCCGTCAGTTGCCATGTTTAATTAGGTTAGTGCATGCTGTGGACACTGATACAGTGCCCTCCAGAATTGTCACTTTTTGTAAAAATGAGCAAAAATTATTGTATTAAATAAAAAATTACACACAATAATTCAAATTTTACATTCAAACTATAGGAGAAACTACTTACCTTTGCTCTAACAAAAATCATTCATGACTCTTTTTAATAATAGTATTTTTCTCAAAAACGTGGCACAATTATTGACACCACTCAGGAATATTTAACATAAATACAAACAAATTGGCATCCTTGACAAAATTATATTACTTGTAAATTGTTCTGAGTCCCCATGAACTCTGTTGTCTTTGACCGTTTTTCTGGGGTATAAATATGAGGTTGAACATATGTAAAAACTCATTTGTTATGCATCATCAGGTGGATCTTTCAACAACAGAGAGATGGTTGTTGACCTGCACAAGTCGGGTAACATATAAAAAATAACATAAGCAGTCAAAAATACCATTAAACACTACCATGGGCATTAAAAAAAAAGGTTCGAAAGTCTGAAAAGTTAGATAATTTGCCAGGTATTGTACCAATGAGCGTACTACACCCCTGCACAGTGAGGAGGATGGTGAGGGAGGCAAAGAGCCCAAAAAATCACAGTTTCAGAATTGCACAGTTTAGTTGCTTCTTGGGATTGTCAAGTTTCAAAATCAAATATTAGACAACACCTCCATAACAATAAGCTGTTTAGAAGGGAGCACTAATGCAACTCACAAAATGAAGCGCTTGAACTTCGCCAAGCGTCATTGAAACTACTGTTGGAATTGTGTTTTGTGGTCAGATGAGGCCAAAATCGAACGTTTTGGCTCGGTATTCCGTCGGCAAGTTCGAAGAGGGGGGGGGGGAAGGCACTGCATACAAGAAAAAGCCTCCATACACACTATAAAATATGGAGGTAGATCACTGATGCTTTGAGGCTGTTTTGCAGTTGGCGCTCCAGGGGCTCTTGTAAAGATTGATGACATCATGATTTTCGTCAAGTACCAGGATATTTTACGCCAAAACCTTGTTACCTCTGCCTGGAGGTTAAGACTTGGCTGTAGCTGGATCTTTCAACAAGATAATGACCCCAAATAAACATCCAAATCAACACACAAATGGTTTAATGAACATAAAATCAGTGTTTTGGGATGGCCATCTCAGTCTCTGGATTTGAACCTGTGGTCTAAATTAATACAGAATATAACATTTTTTGGTTTAATAGAACATCACATGAAGAGACTCTGTGCTGCTGTTCTCTCCAGGGAAGGCTTTTCCAATTTCCTAATTTTGAAAATGGTGTTTTACAGATTTTTTTTTAAAACTACTTAAGAAAACCTTTTGTTTTTAAAATAAAAATGTTGTGTTAAAATAAAACTACACGATATCCCAATATGTTTAAGCTCATCAATAAAGCGTCATTCTTTTTTTATGTTCATTGTTGGTTATTTTCATGAAGGGTGCCAATACTTCTGGAGCGTATTGTATGTGAAACCCTTACTGATATTACTTGTGTATTAATTGCTTTTGATCAGTAATGCACATCTATATACCAGTTCGGTATTAAACGGACAACCATTGAACATTCTACAGAACAAACACATCCTGCAGGTTCCTCACAGTAGCTTTATTTTCCATTTTTAAGCTACATAGCGTGTTGTAAATGGATAACGGTGGCATGCTTGTGAGGGTTACAGCTGTTTTAAACTGTGACTGAGAGCTGGTGCGCCATTTTAATTACTTTATTACCAAAGTCACTCGCGGTTTCCCCCCCGGAAAGATTTCTCGCCTCCTGCCTTCGCAACCATGCGCAAAGACTGGAATAATAGGCTTTAGAGTGATTTGATGTGGAAGGCTTTGAAATTCCTTTAACAGACAAACAAGCAATATTAAAGCTCTTCATCTTCCTAGCCATGATATTTTGGATTAATGGAATTCCTGAAACATTTTACACTTAATTGTATTTGTCATGGTCTTCTGTTGAGGCCTATTTTTAAAAAGGGGTCTCAGTAGAATTTTACATACAACATGAACTATGCTAATATTAAAAACAGGCTTTGTCCGAATGCAGTGGGACCCGTGTAGCCTGATTTAAAAGTTTCACCTTGTTGAGACCGCTTTCTTTTTTCTTTTTCTTTTTTCTTCTTCTCAAAACAAAGATGTCTGATGTGGCAGAATTTTGTTCCTTTTTGCTAATATTGGCTTTGTGTGCATTTGACTACTTCATCACAGCCCTCTCAGGAAACTGTAGTGGGCAATAATTCTGAAGCTGATGGCTCTGAGTGGTGCTTGGGAGAGCTGAGCAGATGCCAGACTGTGACTGAGCATGAGCAGAGCCTGCAGTGAATCAGAACCATTGCGTAAAGATACTCGTTGCTGTGCTAAGCTAGGCTGTTCATGGCGTTTCACTGCTCTTCATGTTTGTCTTTGTGTTTGAGGATAATGGCAGAATGACTTGTTGGACCACTTTTGATCTTCCTTGTTCCTTTTTGTAAGAGCCTCATTTATCAGATACTCCAATTTATTGTATGTCAATGACCTTGTATGTAAAAAAAAATCTCACTTTGCACAAATAGAAATGTACAATAACTGTACCTGTACTGGCAGTAAATAGGTCAAAAGCTTACCTGTTAAAATGCAAACAGTAGTTCTGCATAATGCCAAAAGAAAAGAAAAAAGTGGCATGCTTCATACACTTTAGTTGTGGGTTTGAGCTTTTTTTTTTTTTCTTTGTTTTTCTTTCTTCATTGTGCAGCCATTACTAATTACTTATTCCATGGGGTAATTAATTTTCAAATAATTTATTACATGTAGGCCTAAATCATTATTTGTGGGGTATAAAGAAGCATTTGACTCTGATGTTTGTTTAGTGGAATTGTACCAGAATGCACTTGATGCCAAAAGATTTTGCATAATGCTTTCGTAATCTACATTTCCCATAAGCTTATTTGTGTAGAAATTATCATGCACTCTATTTGGGATAAAAACTTGTTGGATGCATGGGCTGGTAAATTAAGCTTAATGTTTTTTATTTTGTGCCTGAGGGGCATGACATGCCTCCTAAAATGGTCATCAGCTCTATTGGGGGAAAAACCTGCTTTAGCTCATCAGATACTCTCAAATATCAGTCCTGTGTAAGTGCTTGATCAATTGGACTTCCATCTTACCGTCAGACCAACTCAGGTCCAAGATGGCACCATGACATATTTTAATAAAAGGGATTATTAAATATAGTGACTTTGATTGAGATCAAGATACTTGAATTGTGTTTTTCCAAAACTAGTTAGTAAAATCTGAATTGCCCATTTCAGCTGGTATCACAACACTGAATAATTTTTTTTTTTTTAAAGGGGGATGGATGACACGTTTTGGATTTTGAATAGTAGGCATGCACACTATATAGTTTGTTAATCGTTATTGCAATTGACCTATACTGATATCACAGAAGCCCGCAATATGCAAATGAGCTCTCTAACAAGCCAATTATTTTATTGTGATTTGTGAGCAATCTCTGAGGTTTCATAAACATTTTCTGTTGGCATGTGCCATTGGCATGTCCAAAAAAATAAACATTACATGAAATCTCCAGTGTGCTTGCCCAGTTTCATGTTTTGGTTGCCTGGAAACCCGAATTAACTAGTTTAAAAAGTGGTGGCTAACGTGATTTAACTCAAGCATGACAAGCTAGTTGTGCTAAGTGCAATAACACAGACTAACGAATGTCTTCGATTTGGGCCTCGACAAAACGACAGCAAGTCTTTGGTTAATATTTTGGCAATGAGCTGCTCTCACATCGCACATGAAGGATGTTATTTGAGTCTGGCTGCGTCTTTATTTTCGCTTGACGTGCTATAAGCTGAGTTTTCTGACAGTTTTGCGCTGCACTGTTCTGTATTTTGCTCAGTTGTCACTGGTTCGCCAAAAAAAAGTTGGTCTGTCATCCGTACAAGCTAATTTATTCTTTTAATTTGACTATTAAAAATAGTTCCTATCGAGGGCCAAACCGTGTGTAGTTTAGCAGGCAGCGTGATTCAGGAACGAGTAGAGCGCGACACTAGCCCAGACACATAGTGCATCGCCCCACTGTGATGTATACGAACCAGCTGGAGCGCCCTACGTTTAAACGTACATGTCAAGTAAAAATAAAATGCTTTGCGAAAGTCAATAGGCCGTTTTTTTTATTTCTCTGGTTGGTGGACAGGAGAAAAAAGCGCTGGTAACCGCTATATCAGGAGCCCACTGAAACTACTTGTCCGCCAGGCAACTACGAATAAAACACACGTATAGCCCAGACACATAATCTGCTTGTCCCGGGCGCCCGGGCTAGTGTTTTGTCCACGCCTGATTACGTCATCAACAACTTATAAACAATATTTAGATCTGATTAATGTGGTCATGCAGTGTGGCCTCAAAGGTCATATGACAATATTGCTAGATTTAAATATATAAATATAATGCTTAATTAATCGTCATGCGTTCCACTTTTGTGCTTTTGGCGTTGTGCGTAGGAGTTGTACAGTGGAATGTGGTGAACGTAGAAAAATTCCCCATTGGTCCAATGTCCCCGTGATGGGATGAATATAAAATATGTCCAAAGGGAATTCTGTAAGGAACTGGTGGCTGTCGGAACTGAAATCTAGCTTCAGTCACAAGCAGTCGATTTATAGATTTATTGCTCAGGTAACGTACATAAAAATGATTAGAGAAATGGGAATTAAAAATACACTTTTTAAAATGTATTTATTTATATTTCTGTTCTTGAATGCCCTTTTTACAATTTAGTTACTTATACATTGGTTTAACCACCTTTTTTTTTTATTTTCAAATGATTTTATAAGGTAACTATTCTTGTATTATAACATGCTGCATCCCTCATGGTTTATGGCTTACATAAGTTTAAAAATAAGCCAGTTGTCATCTAGAAGAAATGATTGTTGCCAAGTTCTGCTCTTTATCATATCACTTCTTTGGATTCCGTGACAATTTGACCCTTTCAACCTTTTTCGGTCATTTTGTTTAAAATTTGAGCATCTCCACAACGCCTCTCGCAACAGTGAGAGCAATTTAAATGAACCAAAAGCCCCCCAGCTTGAAATACAGTGAGGGTAAAGGTGATATTCCCACAAAGCTACTGGAAATGTAAAATGCCATCATCGGCTTATTCTCGTCCACATGTGGTAATTCCTTCCCTGTTTCTTTGCTTCACAGGAGCGCACTCGATCATTTGATGGCTTCAGTATGCACTCCTTGGAGAACTCTCTTATTGACATCATGCGGGCCGAGCAAGACACCCTTAAAGGTAAGATAAAACACTCACAGCAATGGGGATGGCCCAACAGATGTCCAAAAAACATTTCTTCTCTCTGTCAGATGTCAGATTGATGCAGCCACTGACGTGAAATATGTTTAGTCTTTAAAGCTGCCAGTTTTTCAGTTTTTCTTGTCCCCCTTTCTCTGCTGACAGGCTGTCGCTCACGGGGCTCTTTGCTTCCAGAGCCACGTTTTAGAAAATTAATGAGGCCATTTAGGGATCTTAACCATTTATTAGCATGTCAAGAGACTGGGCTATATCTCTATATGTGCACTGATATCTAAATTGTAAGTAAATGTGTGAATACAATCCACCCTACACCCTTGGATTTTTTTTTCTTCCCCAGTTTCTCAGGTCAGCAGTTTTGTCCCTTGCAGATATTATTAGTGGAGATTTTATTCACATCAGACGTGCGTGCGAGTATATTTAGGCGATTTTCTTGCCTTGTATTGCATGTCTATTACTAATTTGTTCAGCTTTTGATTTGCTTCCAGCAGTGACTCATCTGTGAGAAGATTTGTGATTAAATGCTGTCTTTATCACAGGAGCTCCAGTAATTAAAACATAATTGTCTTTACTGAAACTCAAAGTAGACTGCAGCCCATTTCCTTACTTGGGCAACATGCAGGATGACTTAACAGCTAATACAGACGCAACGGTAGACTTTGTGCAACCACTGGTGTTGGAAAGTACGTTATACAAGTGATGGGATGAGACAGAGAGAAACTCTGGTGTGAAAGCTTTGAAAGGCTTCTGGCATTGCCAGCATTGTCCTGTGCCAATAGAAAGGGCTCTCTGTTCTCTCTGCAGCAACAAAACATTGTGCTGTCTCCAGCACTGGCCTTGCTACCACACTGCTCCTGTAGTGCCTAGGTAAAGAAGGAGTGGGTAATTTAAAGCATTATTAAAGGGGAGTTCTACCGATAATTACATTGATGAGCCTAGTTCGCTTGTTGAGTCATTTATATTGTTTCGATGAAAAATGCACCATTCTGGAGAAACTTACTCGGTGAGAATAGTTCACCACGACAATGATAGGAACAAGAGGTCCGACGCCTTTTAAAGCCTCTAAAAGTGACCTCATACCTTATTATGCTAAATGGTTACAAATGTGTTTGCTAATCCCTTAGAAACTTTTTTTTCTTTGACAATACGTTTGTTTTTGGCCTACAGTGTCCTTTTTAAACTGCTTTACTCTGGTGGCTTCCATGTTTTGTTCTCACTGATTCATGCACACTGCATGTAAGCCCACCCCAAAATCCATGACGAGCTCTTATGTTGTTACTATATAGTCTATAGAATACAGCCAGTCAACACAGTATCGTGAGCAGGGGTGTACCGTTTCATGTTTGTTTAGCTAGAAATCAATGAGCCACAACTTAGGAATTTCAAGGTCTTGTAATTCAAAAAATATACTGAAAAAATATTTCCTCTATTTCTGTTTGCAATAGGGTGCAGCGTGATTTTTACTATTTTCAATAGCTAGTCGGATTTCCTGCAGCTCCTCTGATTGATGGAAGTAGCCTCAGTTTAAAAAAAAAACCCTGTTTATGGTGGCTGGGGGAAATGCATTCAGGTTGGAGAGGTACATGCAAGGTGTTGTAATAAAAAATGGTACCCAAAGAGAATGTAGCTTCATTTCAAACACTATAGAAATCCAGTCAGTAATTTCTGTGGACAATTTCTCATAAACAATATGACCTTGTTTACTTCTCAATAGGCAAATTATCCAGAAGTTCTTAAAGATCTTGTCAATTCTCCTGTAATTTTGCGCGCCGTGGAAACCATTCTGGTTTTACTTCAGTCTGTTTCCTTTCATTTGTTTAAATAAACAAAATAATGATAAAAGCCGCTAACATTAAAGGAGATTTTTAACATATAGGTCTTAAAACCTATATTTTAATTGATACAAACCTCACATGATCAATAGCCCGTTCGTTCAGTTAATCAAAATTTATGATGAAGATTTAGATAAGCATATCAATATCCATTAATATCACTGAGTAGTGCGTAAAAGCAACAGGCATGCACTTCACTTGAGAAATGGCATGACGCAGACTGTACTCCAGAACAAAGTAAAAAGGAACATTTATTTAATCTATTTGCTGAATTTAATTTGAATTATTCCTTTAGGTTACTAGTTCAGTTTGATCTATTTTATTATTATTATTATTGGCTTTATATTATGTGGCTAACTATCATATCGGCTGAAATTATTGAAATATTTAGCTTCTGACACAATTTTCCCAGATAGATATGTTTACATTTAATGCAGTTTCTTCAAAAAGTAAAGACACAAACCATATACGACACAGATGTTCTATACTCTTTTTCGGGCATGCACTAAATTATTTATACCCTCCACTCCCAAAGGTCGCCTTGGATTCACTCATCCAGGAGGAGACAGCCCTTTGCCTATAAATGGTGCGTAAATGGATTTTATTGCTTTATTGTGCTCGCAGCTTAACCCTGTACAAGCAGATGGACTGACAGGCCCAGCAAGCTCTGTGTTGAAACAGTCAGCACGATTAGCAGTGTGTTTGTGCCTAGGAAGCACTACCCCTGTGTTTTAGTGCTAGTCATTGTTGCTAAAAGGGCGGGGAACGTTAGCCCATGCTCCCTCAACAGAAACATTCTAGCCAATTTGCATAGATTTGAGACATGTGCTGATGCAAACATTTATAATTACTCAACCTTGCTCCACGATAGAGGCTGAGCTGAACTTTACCTATTTCCCAGTGTCATAGAATTATTAGGTTTTTTTTGTTTTTAAAAAAAATGCCTTTTACATTCTCATAATTGTTGCCCTTATTTTGGGTATAATACTCTACAGGCAAGTCTAAGCCTGCGTAAACACTTGTGTGTAAGCTTGAGTTCGGTTTGATTTTGTGATGCTATGATTTTGCTAAACATGGTGAATAAAATGCAATTAGACAAAAGCTCTTAGCATTTTGAGCTCCATCTAAGATCGCCATTGTATATGATGTACAGCTGTTGATGTACATAAGGATGTGTAGGCCGAATTATGAATTATTATGAAGCAGCAGAGGACAGGCATCCTCGCAAAGGCTTTTGGCTAACCTTGGGCATGTCGCCAGGGGAATCTAGACAATTTCCTCACGGTGTTTGAGCTCAACTTGGCCCTGCTGAACAGGAGGTAATAAAGGAATGAATGAAGAAGTGTTGATATAGTCCAACCTGTGTTTGGTATGTATACTGCACCATCATGGAATGATTCTTTGTGATACTGTTGATGAAAGTTGTAGACTTGAAAACGCAAGGTATGTAGACTGTTTGGTTTGGGGCAGCATTTTAAACTTGAGTATAGGTAATGAAGAGGAAACAAAAAAATTTCCCCACGTGTTACATTACATGTGATCTTATTTTACATGCAGCAAGGAATTATGGGAGGCGACGAGGTAAAGAACAATCTTTTTAAAAAAATTCTAAATGAGCCGAAGGAAAAAATGATGGCAATGACTGCATGAAGTGTGTGTGGGGGGGTTTAATTGTATGCATGTAGACAAAAGTACATGTGCGGCTTTCATCTCCATTTGTGTATTGACTGTGTGACACTTTGCATCTCTTGTACCTCATTTCACTAATTTTAAGTGAAACGCAAATATGATTGAGGCTTTTTGTCCTTTTGTGAAACTGCACTTGTTCACAAATACAAATATACATATGCACACACTGACAGTGGGGCCTGTATTCTGTCATGAACGTAACTGTTGTGTGTTAAGCCCAGGAACAGCCAGCATAGTATAACAATAACAGGGCTACACAGCTGTAACATGGCACCACCTAGGAGTTCAGCTAGCATTTTAGCTTAAGGAAGTTGTAAGTGATGTTAAACAGAGAGAATCTGCTTTATTTATTTTTTTAAACAACATGAACAAAGTGTGGCCTGTTTTCGAGAGAGAATAATTAATTGACTAATTCAGATCTAACTGAAACATGTTTACAATACATGACTGATGCAAATGCTCATGGAAAAAAGAAAAAGAGAGAGACTCAAAATGCAAAATTGTAATATTGTCTGCTTCTTTGGCCTGAAAATAATTTGCCTTTCAAACGTGTTTTACTGGTACTTGACTTTTTATGTAGACCTCAGTTAGAATTGCCAAGAGCAGGCACTGATCTCTCAATGGCCCTTTTCCAGGCCACTCGTCTCTGTTCCCCATGGAGGATGGCTTCCCAGACGAGGAGAGGGCTGAGCAGAGCCTGCCCGGGCTGGGCTCTCCCCACTGCTTCCCTCATCAGAACGGAGAGAGAGTGGAGCGTTACTCACGCAAGGTCTTTGTGGGTGGTCTTCCCCCAGATATAGATGAAGGTATTAGCCCAATTGAGTGAGCATTAGAAAAAGGAACCTAACCATTATTTTCATGAGAAGTTGAGTGTTTTTGTATGTGCCATCATCCTTTCTAGATGAGATTACCGCTAGTTTCCGGCGCTTTGGACATCTGTTTGTGGACTGGCCTCACAAGGCTGAGAGCAAGTCTTACTTTCCACCAAAAGGTATGCGAAGATCAGAATTGTTTTAAATGTAAAAAAATACCTAGAGTGTGATAGCAAATTGAGTGATTAAAAAAAAAAAAAAGTTCGTCAAGAATTACTCTTTTACAGTCATGGGCTACGTTCAAAACTGCATGCTATTAACATACTGGCGTACTATTTTTATTAAATAGATCGCTTACCATAGGTGGCATTCTATTTTGACAAACTATCTAGTATGGCAACATGCCGTTTTGGATGTAGCCCTAAGCAGTGTCCAGCTGTCATGGCAGCTGGGAAAACCGTGTTGTAGATGCTAAACGCTTAACTAGGTCGCTAAAACCGCTTGCTAAAGGCTATGTACCACAGGTAGCATATTATATTGGCATAACATTAAGTGCAATTTTAAACGTGTGGATAGACAGCATACCTGCAACATCACTCGTCTGAAAAATCTCTTCTATCCTCCTTTAACAATGTTTCCATTCGCCGTTCATCTTTTCTTTCACAAAACTAAAGTGGAAAAAATTACAATAATTATAATTTTTTGCATTTCCATTCGGGTTTTCCTATGTGCAAATAAAAAATTTGAAAACAGGTTTATGGAACCCACACCACAACACATCACTTCGATTGTTTTACAGACCTGATTTGTTTATTACAAAATTCAACAGATTGTAGTAACTGATTAATATTGTGGCGTTTTTCCACCGGACGGTGCGGCACGGCTCGGCAAATTACCCATAATCCTCCACGTTGTGGCTATTTCCACGGCCAAGCGAGCCGTTTGGTTACCCTTCTTGCCCAGGTAGTGGAGGCCGAGCCGGGACATACGGGTGGAGCTAAAAAATAGTGCAGACTATCGATTGGTCAAATGCAATCGCACAGAATCGTCCTGATTGATGTCTCCAGCTGAAAGCACATCTCTACTGGCACAGAACTCTTCAGTAGTAGGTTAGTGTAGCGACTGTCTGCCAAAGTTTCTTACTACTTTCTTTTCAAAAGTGCTTTTTCTGGAGGATTTATGAGGAACCATCACAGCTTTAAACAGCAATTTAATGTTTCAGATTCATTTTTATTTATTTACACACAGTAATGTTTTCGTATCGCTATTTAGATCTTACATTTCTTCCCGGTGAGCCAGTAAATTCAATAACATAACAGAGCTGAACGCCCTACCTAGTGCCCTCATGATTAGTGTAGAATGAGATTTGAGCACGACTCTGTATTTTCACCGAAGATTAAAGTATTGGCACACTTGTGTTTGGGTGCACAGGCAGCCATTGAAACAAACTCGCTCGTGCTTAGTAGTTACTTTCGTGTAGTGTTTTCCTACTTGTGCCCATCAAGTCACCACCCGATAACCTCCAGAGAAACTCCTCCTACTTTCACGGATGGAGTTACGTGATGGGGAAACCGACACACACACTCGGACAGGATACAGATAGCCCTAGGTTTGGATTTTTTACCGAGCCGAGCCGCGCTGTTTTGTGGAAAAACGCCATTTGAGGATACTTGGCCCACTAACAGGTTAATGTGTTTTGGATTTCCCCAAAAGGTTACGCGTTCCTCCTGTTCCAAGACGAGAGCTCTGTCCAGGCTCTGATTGATGCTTGCATTGAAGAAGATGGAAAGCTCTACCTATGTGTGTCCAGCCCCACCATTAAAGACAAACCTGTAAGTTCTTTTATAAATAATTTTAAAGCTATTGTATTTCACCTTATTTAGAATATGGCTGGGAAATTTCCTTTCTTAGAGAAGACCCTTTAGCCCTATGATGCATGTTCTCTCATAACCTTTATAAGACAATTTTGCTTTTATAGTTTGCTTCAGGAGCTGACTGAGCAGAAGTAAGCATTTGGCTTTCACACAGCTATAAGTCATTTCACAGAGCTGGCATTCTCTGTTACAACAGGTCCAGATCCGCCCTTGGAATCTGAATGATAGTGACTTTGTAATGGATGGATCTCAGCCACTGGATCCTAGAAAGACCATTTTTGTGGGTGGAGTACCACGCCCTCTTCGTGCAGGTATTTTGGCGCTCAGGGTGATTTCCGTTTTAACTATGGTTAGCTTTTGTGTTGTATTTGTTTGTCAGTCATTACTAATGTAATTTCAGAATGTTAATTTTCCTTAAATAAAGAAAGGTCCTCCATGATTATCGTGTGTGTGTATGTGATCATAGTGGAGCTGGCTATGATCATGGACAGGCTGTATGGCGGCGTGTGCTACGCAGGGATCGACACAGACCCTGAGTTGAAGTACCCTAAGGGAGCAGGGCGGGTTGCCTTTTCTAATCAGCAGAGCTACATTGCTGCTATCAGCGCTCGTTTTGTACAACTGCAGCATGGAGAGATCGATAAACGGGTTAGTTCTGGCTCTCACCACAACCACATTGAGATACTCCCCTTCCTCCCTCTATACAACACACCATGTTAACTCAAGTATTAATGAAGTATTCATCCAGTGCTTTTTTTTTTTTTTGTGCTTGATTTGTACTGCAAAGTTTGAGTGCTTTATTAGGCTGCAAACTAAATACATTTAGCCAGTTACAAGAGTAAACCATGTTGGCCAAAATTTGCCTTGTCATTTAGGCTGAAAACTGGATACAATTTGTGCTATACTATTATGTGTTATTAGTTATTACTATACATCCTGCATGAATGTGTTTTAGAGCCCTAACTTAAGCTCTCCCGCTCTCTCGGCAGGTGGAAGTGAAGCCATACGTCTTGGACGACCAGCTGTGTGACGAGTGCCAGGGCACACGGTGCGGAGGCAAGTTCGCTCCTTTCTTCTGCGCCAATGTCACATGCCTCCAGTATTACTGTGAATACTGCTGGGCGGCCATCCACTCACGTGCTGGCCGAGAGTTCCACAAACCACTGGTGAAGGAGGGTGGTGACCGACCTCGCCACATCTCCTTCCGCTGGAACTGAGGTTACACAGGCAGGGAGGGAGAGAGACGGGGGAGAGAAGGGTAGGAGTCGCAAAATCATTGTCTAAATAAATGCACTTTCTGTTGCTGTTTCCTTTTTAATTTAATCTAAAAAAAAATTGTCATTAATTTAAAATTTAAGTGGATGTCGATCCAAAAATGTTCAGGAAGAAAATACAATGTGTGATGCATCGCTATTTTTTAGGTAATGCCATTAGATTTCATTTTCTTGGTGCACAGATGAAAATATTGAGTATTGGTCATTTGTTATCGAGTACCTGTGTGACTCGAATTGGCTTTTTGTTAATGGTGAATTGGAAGTATTACATTTTATTTTGATTTGATTCAAAAGGCTACAGAGCAGACGTGAAAAAGGTGTTGCTGAAAAAGAGTGCACTTATTTCTTTGCTGAATAGAGTGCAGATGCAGTGTAAGAGCCCAGTGTTTTAACCAAAGCTTAACCACAATTGGTTTTTAAGAACAGCAAAACAAAAACACTTTCAGAAAAGTTGATTCTCTCAATAGATCAAATATATCTATATTTTTTTTTTATATTTTAAGACCACGCTATCTCTAATTGCTAATCTGCTTTTTCAAAACGATTGATTTCGCATCAGATGTCTGGGCTTGATCTCCATTTTTGACATGCAGGAAAACTTATACCTCAAGCTTAGCTGCTAGTTTGTTGAGCAAGATGTAGAAATCAAGCTGGTCTCCCCCTTTACATGCTGACCACAGAAAAGGGAATTGACATCAGCAAAAAAGGCACAGTTAGAAAATCTGCGTTGTCACTTCCTGAATTAAAAATACGATTAGAAATTAAACGGAGCATCCAAGTAGAGAATGTATGGCGTTAAAGATGCAGTAGTCTGCCTACGAGCTGGTTCAACAGCAAGGAATTTTAATTCACTGGTGGCCCTGCAGAACTAAAACCAGCTTTAGATTTCTTTTAAGGCTGGCAATGCTTACTTTGTCTAACAATGTGTGCTAACTTCCAAGCCTTTACCCAGTTGACAACACCTTCAACCTGATACAAGTTTATAATGGCAAAAAGAGAAAAGTGCTGAAGACATTAAAGAAATATAAATGCCGGAACCATATACCTCCTGTTCTGCAGTACCTGTGCCCACTCAGCCTGAGTTTTGAAGCATAACTGAAGGTAGTCTACATACCGCTCCACTTTGTCCACTTTGACCTGCAGCATAGGTGTTTTACATTCAGACATTAGGGAACCAAAGATGGCTGTGCAGTAGTGAGCGAGATGGCTCACTCTTTCGTTTTTCTCTTTCAAGTGAAAGTCTCATTTCAGTTTATTATTTTTGCCCCTCACCTCACCCCGTTCGATATTTGAGATCAGATGAACTCCAGCGAACCAAAGATTGGCCTTGAATTAATAAGCATGCAGTCAAAATCCAGAGTAACACTAGTGAAAAACACTGAGCCTAGTGCACGCTGGCTTTTCCGCAAGTCCACCTGCTTCTTTTCCAAAGGTCAAAAAAGGAGACGTGTGTAGTTCAGCAGTCGGGTATCGTTTTGAGGAATTTATGCTAGCTGTCAGGTTTTGGAGCTGAAACATAATGCTTTGAACAGAGCATCCAGTTTGGCTTATGGTTCCATACTTTAAAGTATCCGATTGTGCTAGTATAAAAAGTCAGGGACACGGTGATGAATTCTAAACTTCATACACTAGTGAGAAACGTATCCTCATGTTGGCTTGATGGTGTTCCAGCGCACCCCTGCAGCGCCACCACTTAAGCTTGTGGGTGTGGTGGTTGAACATTTTAGAAGTTAAAACACTTTTTGAAGAATTTGCTGTTAATGAAATGATAAAGATTATTTTCTACATGGCCTAATGATTTTTGGTACAGTGTTTTCTAGCTAAATTATTTTGTCATGCACATATAAACATTTATTATGCACTACTTTTCTAAATACTTTTGTTTTTTCAACAGTCATTTTAGGCACATTTTTCACAAATGGGAAATCTCCTTTTTGCAATACCTCAATTTTTCGCATTGTGAAAGGTAGCTTTTGTACTTTTGTTACTGAGAGATCTGCATATATGGAAATTTTCATTTAAGAGAAAAAAAAAAGTCAAGTGATTTTAATATATATTATTTTCAATTATGCTTTTTATACATTTCAGTGCTGAGGAATCTTTACAACTAAGCGCACACTTGCGTTGATGCGACAAATCTGCAGAGGAAAGATCAAAGTATATCGCTTAAGGTCTTGGATCTTGTACAATAGATTTTAATGACAATATATATTTAAAAAATTAAACAGCATGGCAAGAACAAGTTGTCATTAAATTAATGTTAATATTCAAAATGAATATCCTAGTTGGAAAAACTTGTCATTTTGGTTTCCTCTCCATAGTTGGAATATAAACTATAATCTAAGGAGAATGCTAAATTTGGCTGACTCTCGTATCACAAGAATGGATGTTTGATGTTTAGATATTTTACCATTTAAAAAAATATATATATTCTTGAACTGCCAACTAGCTCCTATTGTAATCCTTAGCATGCATGATGACAAAAATAAGTACATGAATTAACTATGAAAATTAATTGTTGTGGTTGTGCACCAGATGTTTCTAAACCTTTAATTTGTTAAGGACACCTTGCACCCTCTTGTATCTTACTCTCTTATGCCTTCCCCATAATCCAGTATCTTCAGGACGCACAGAAAAAAGCTAATATTTAAGCGAAGAGAGAACTTTCAAAAATAAAAAATTAGCCATGCAGAACGAGCATTTTATCAGACACTGTTGAAAAGACTTGAGAACTTCATCCCTACTGTCTGTCTGAAATGAAATCAGAAACCTATTTGGAGGAAGGGGAACTTTAAGACTTGAATGTGGTAAATGTTGCAAGTTAACTTCGAGTTGTTATGTGCAATACTTTTTTTGAACCTTTTTCCAGATAAAGACTCTTTGCAATGTAATTCTTTAATGCCATTTTTAATTGCTGACATTTAAAAGAAGATGTTAATATGTTTTTCACAGTCATTTTCTACTGTTATTGTAATCCTTTTCATGCTGGTGTTTGTAAAAAAGAAAAGAAATCAAAACTATTTGTACTAATATAAAATAATTGAAGTTATTTTTAAAACATTAAAAGTTTTTGTGCTCATTTGCTTATTTTGTTTATTTCAAGCTACTGTGATTGAATTGTAATTATTAGGTCAATAATGTATTTAGCTGTTTATTGGTATATTTTTAATTGGAATGTATAATTAATTTTTATAATTTTGATCAGATTTTTTGTTATATTTTTGAGGTGAAGCTTTTAATATGTTAAAGTGTCTAGTTTTTACTAATTGCTATATTGTGCTCCACAATATATGGTTCACATTTTCTGAAGGAAAAGAAATATTTAAATATCTGTCTGTTAATGATGTTACTTAATGGCAAAATTTCAATAGTTTTTAACTGTGTATGGGAAGGTTGTTGTATTTATTAATAGCATTTTTTACTTAAGATATCACCTTAATTTGTATTGTCATTTCACTTTATAAGTTCCTATTTTTGTATTTTCCTTTGTAATTAAGTTATGTTATACAAATGTCCATATTCTAGGAGTTGGTCTGTAAGTGCTAGTGAAACAAAAAGAAAATTCTAATGTTATTTAATTGTTTGCAGCCAACTATTTATAACAATATGCATAATTTTTAAATATTTGTAATGTGAAATGTTGAATGAATAAATCTTAACTGTGACAAGGCATTACGTTTGCCTTTGTTCTTTTCTTGCTCATTTCTGGCGTGTTCTCACATTGAACTTGTTCTCCAATGATCTTGTCTTTCTACTTTGCCATCAACTGTGACCTCTGCCAGATGTAAGTACGAACTCATTTGAATGTCGTAGTAGCTCAGACACAAATTAGAGGACAGTGACTGGGATTCATTTTTCATGCGTGCATGCATATATGTATATGCTTATGCTTGTACATTATGCTCAGTGTGTTGTAATACACTATACGTCAAGGAAACATTTCTGTTTCTGTATCAATTGGCTTGTGGCACAGAAATCTACTAATATATAAAGGAGAACTTTTGTACATTATGAAATGTAGATCATCTCACTCAGTAGCACCATCTGGTGTCTAGCAATGTTGCCTGTAAGAATTATATTATTCTACCGATTACCGCATTAATCATTTTTCAAACGCTTTTATCCAAAGTCACTTAAAGGTGAAGCAGATTGCAATCCAAGAATAGAGCTGAGCACTGGACTGTTAATTCTCCTATTCTGTTTGTTTTGACACATCAAAAACACAATTATTTTATCAGCTGGCTACATATCTGACATTTTCCTTTCTTTTTCTTTTTTCTCCTTCTTTCGAGAACTTATAAATCAGATTTTGACTTGATGGCAATAGTACAGCAGTTTATCTCGGAGACTCCAGCCATTAACTGCAATTGTTGGGCTGTTTTATATTGGACATTTTTGTACCTAGTTTGTATGTTGGGACAAGTGCTTAGATAGATCCATTGTCCATAGATTTTATTGTACCACCGGCGTTTCCATCCGCAGAACTGTCGCTCACTGGATGTTTTTTCTTTATTGTACCATTCTGAGTAAACTAGAGACTGTTGTGTGTGAAAATCCCAGGAGAT